>JACJUY010001662.1:52507-105970 GCA_014220935.1 Platorchestia sp. MABIK | reverse complement strand
GTAGGTAGCATCACAGGCAGGATTATAAATCAGCTCTACACCCATTGAGCGTAGGTAGCATCACAGGCAGGATTATAAATCAGCTTTACACCCATTGAGCGTAGGTAGCATCACAGGCAGGATTATAAATCAGTTTTACACCCATTGAGCGTAGGTAGCATCACAGGCAGGATTATAAATCAGTTTTACACCCATTGAGCGTAGGTAGCATCACTGGCAGGATTATAAATCAGCTTTACACCCATTGAGCGTAGGTAGCATCACAGGCAGGATTAAAAATCAGCTTTCGAAGAGGACATGTCGGCACAATCAGCACTGCAGGAAACAGTCTGTCTGCTTCCTAAAATTTTACGCTAAGAAATATTCTATGCACACCTACGTGACAGCACGCGGACAACCCACGCGTTTCAGTCGCAAAGCTTTGGACTTTTCATGCTAGAAATACAGGCATTAGGCATTAAGCAGTCAGAAAGCTGAGATTTTTTAATTCATAAGCAAAGCCCTGACTTCCGAAGTCAAAAAGGCCAGATTTTTTAAATTTTAAAGACAGTTTTTTAATTCAAAAATTCAAACATCTTTAGGTCAGAAAGTTAGAATTTTTCATTACAGATGGCCTGGATATTTGATATCTAGAGACGCAGATCTCTTGACATCTAGAGATGCAGATTTCTGAGGTCACGAAGCTTGTATTTTAGAGGTCAAACTGTCGAAATATTTGAGGTCAGAAATTGGAGCTGTTTGACGTTAAAAAGGCCGATTTTTCAAGGTCAAAAAACTCTAATTTTTTAGATCAAGTAAGGTAAGTCTTGAATGGCCGGTCGGCTTTAATCAGTTGGAATCGTCGTTTATTCTATGTTAATTTTCGATTTCCGCGATCGGTTGCAATCTGAACCCCAACCTATGAGGCGCATAGTAGTGTATCTACTACACACGCCTTACGGGTTGAGTTTTTAGATCGCTACCGAGCGCGAAAATTGAAAATTAACGTAGAATAAACGACGATTTGAACAGACCGGCCATTTGGTACTTACCTTAGTCCGGATTTTACTAGGCTGCGTAGTTTAAGTTTCATATATCAACAATTTTTTACAAAAACCGTACTTTTAATATCAAGAATCCGAACAATTGTGATGAAAAATTCTCACTCGAACGAATTTTTCACTGCGAAGGCAAAAGCTTGGATTAAGGCGGCAGCAAGTTTTATTTTTACCAGGTGGCGTAGGTGGCGTGGCCACCTACGCCATGCAGGAGCTCGAGGCAGAGCGGAACACAACATCCGCTTTGGTGCGCCTGCGGATGCGTTATGGGCGCCTCACAAATGCTGCCTCATCAGCAATGTTATTTTGTCGAAAACAAGTGCTTCTTCGTGCTTTGCTTGACGAGGAAAAAGTGCTCTTGTCTGTTTGGATGGAAGAAAATTCAAACTATTCTGCAGAAAGAGATCATAACTGTTCACAACTGTTCCTCGCTCAGCTACAAAACTTGCACATCACTTACGTCAAGTAAGGGAATTAGCACGACACTAGCAGGCAGTATTACCAAAAATAACTTTCAAATATTAATTTTTCAAATCAACACTAGAATGATTATTATTAAAGAAGTTAGTTTAAGCTCCCTACTCACAACAAAAGCGTTTCAATGAGAGGAAAGATGCTAGCATCATTCAGTATGGAGTTAAGGGAATGCAGAATCTATGCTCAAAGTGTGTTCTCACACAACAATAAAAGCATAAAAACAAAGTCAAAAAGAAAGGCAATGATACAAGATAAAAGTTGAAGAAAGTTGAAGAAAGTGCTGGAAAACAGGGCAGCAGTGAACCGAAAAAAAGATGGTTAATAACAAAAAAAAACATTGTATTTCCACAAAAATTAAGCCCACCTAACTCATAGTTTGGGGCCTCACATTTCCCACCTAGGAGCACATATCCCATAGATATAATAGTCGCATCCCTGTGAGGGGCGACGCTTCAATTGTTTCGAATTCCCTTCACACATAGGCGACTGGTCGACAAAACGTCTACTATTCATTTTTCATAGGTTTTCATATTTTTTCAACATTTTTAACGAAACGCAAACATTTGATAATTGAAAATGCAAACATCCTAAATGTGAACAATTTGTGAATTGTTTTACAATTCACAATTCGAAACATGAATTCATTAGCATCCAATGATAAAACTATTGCTGAAAGGTCGTACATTAAAAAATGAGGAGATACAATAATGAGAGCCACGTAACAGCGTCATTTTACTTTCAGATCTGAAGGACTTCACGACGGCAAACTTTTTTATGCAAATATATCGCTGCCGCCCCGCGCTTGGGAAGGAATTCAAAATGCAAACAACTTTTCCTTTTATACTTCACAAATTAATTCCGGGTATTAAGTCATTTTTTAAGAGAACATACCAGAAATGGAGGCAAACTGAATAAATAATTTAATACAAAAATTAGTTAAGACAGATAACGGCCGTGAATAAATCTCTCAAGATTAGGCGGTGGAGGAAAATTTCCCATCATATCCATCACACTGATCGCGTTGCCATGTCACACTGGCGTACGCAACGCGTCAAGAAGTGAGTGATGAACGTATCTGTGGTACAAACCTCACGAGCAATAACAAAGCGTTTAAATCACGGGTGTTATGAGGACAGATTCCTTTGTTTGTCGTCCGCATGTGGAAGATTAACAAATAGAAAATTCGGGAGGTAAGAGATACTGTTTTATACGAGGTACTTAATAATTTTTTACACAACAGCAACCTACTAAATGATTTACTAACTTCATTGAACATTATCAAATCCTTTTTTAGATTGTAGGTTATAAATTAGTTTAAGCCTCTCTAACCACAACAATGGAGTTCCAAAGAGAGAAAGGATGCGGGTCTCATTTAGTTAAACGCTAAGGGAAGGGGGAATCGATGCACAAAGCGTGTTCCCACAGAAGTTCAATGCTAAAAAACAGGATAGCATTGAACCGAAAAAAAGGTTCGCCATAGAACAAAAACAAAAAAATAGTGTGTTTCAACAAAAAGAATGCTCACGTAACCCAGAGCTCGGGACTGACGCAATAGTATAGGCCAGCGTGACACAACAGGGCGACCAATACAGAGAACACAGCCCAGAACTTGCCTCGACCGACATGGGAAGGAAGGCAAGCAATCGATACGGGATGTCAGGGCCACTTGTCGCGTACATTCTTTGTGAAACATCGAAACCTCCCTCGAAACACTCATTATATTCGCACGTTGGAAATAATTGATTGATTATTAGTTAGTTTTATTAGCCTTCCTCACCACAACGAATGTATTCAAAGAGAGGAAAGGAGAAGGCACCGTTTAGAATGGAGGTAATAAAATGCAGAATTTATGCACATTGTGTGTTCCCGCGCAGGATCCTGTGCGTAAAGAAACACTAAGTTCAGAAGGAAGGTTAGGTAATATGACCACTGCTTAAAAAGATAGTCAGAGGTGCTAAAAAACTGGACAGCAGTGAACCAGAAAAAGATGGTCCTTACCATAACAAAAAACACTTCATTTCAACAAAAAAGTCTACGGAACTCTCAGTTCAGGCCAACATGTTTTCCCACTGGGAGCGCTAATTCCCATAGTTACAATAGTTGTCACAGGAACAATCCCACAGTCTATTAGTCATTAGAAACAAATTTCCTTTGACAAATATCGGAATTGGATGTATCATGGATACAGTCTAGATCCATGTGTATCCAAGCTATTGTTCAATGGAAGGATTGGCATCTAGCTACCATCAATCTTATTAGACTAGATTATTAGTTAGTTTAAGCCTCCCTATCCGCAACAAAGGCGATCCAAAGAGAGGAAGGAAGAAGGCACCATTTAGTTTGGAGTTAAGGAAACGCGGAATCTATGCAGGAAGGGCATAGAAACAGTTAGATGAGAAAGAAGTTCATGAAACAAGAACAAAGTTGAAGAAGAAAGTAGTAGGTGCTGAAGAAAAAAGGACAGAAGTGAACCGAAAAAAGATGGTTCTTAAGATAATAAAAGCATTTTATTTCAGCAAAAATAAGACCTACCTACCTCTCAGCTCGGGCTCTCACATTATCCCCCTGGGAGCGCTAATTCCAATAGATACAATATTTGTAGCCCCCTGAGGCGCATCAATCTTATTTTTCTTGCAATCAATCAAAGACACGTCACTGATGCATCACTCTGCAGAATCAAATTGCTCTTCATTTAAAGAGATATGACACCAACACTTATGCACTAAGTAATCACTTGTGTAATAAATGTAATACAAATAATTTATATTAGTGATAATATAACAACAAAATACTTGAAAAAGTAATTTCATAATTTGATAACAAAATATATTCGAAAACATAATAAACGTGATAAAGAATACTCGACTGAATTTCACAGCATAACTTGAGTATTTAAGGTAACTTACTGACGTAAAATTTTATGGGTTGTTCCGAAAATGACGTACTTTAATTCGAAACATGAATTCATTAGCATCCAACCTAATAAAACTGCTGGTAAAAGGTAGTTCATTAAAATTAGAAGATACAATAATGAGAGCCACGTACCGGCGTCACTTTGTTTCCAGAACTAGAGGACTACGCAACGGCAAACGTTTTCATGCAAATATATCGCTGCCGCCCCGTGATTGGGTAGGAAGATATTATACTCGTAATGATGCTTCTTATCCTCGTAATGATGCTCCGTGTTAAATAGATGCTTCTTAAAATCTGTTTTGTATCGCATGATTTATAAATAAAAATGAAGTTTCTGCAAAAAATTCATTCATGCAAAAAATGTTCAGGTGCGAGTACTAATAATGTTTTAAGATGTACTCACTGAGTAAATAATCTCCCGCAGTTATATCATAGTCGATGTCAGAAGGAAATCGATACATGGTCGTCATGACGGTGTGGCGTGCGGGCTCTGCATAAATAACGTCCGCGAGAGAAGCGAGGAGAATTTGACAGGTGGAAGGGATTGCGCAGAAATCAGAGTGATCTATTACGGCAGATTTTCGTAAGAGTTTTTTTTTAAGAAATAAATAACAATTTATAGCTTGGGGGGAGTTTCTCTCAAAAAAAAAATCAAAATTTTGACGTGTTCTATTTTGCGTGGAAATGTATTACCCAACCGTTGGAGTCCAATGCTCGGTGAAATGTCACTGAAACCGATACAAATGACCAACACGTTGTTGAGCTTTCTCCAACTAATTAAAACTCAGACAATTTACCAAAATAGAGGTCTTCACAACGCAGGAACGCTATCCCTACCTCGCACGCTGGGAGCCTGCTGCAGTTTGGTGGTGACCGAGCCGCCGCACAAATTGGATCAGGAAGGCAATGCGCAATTTAGCTCTGGCGAACGAGGCACGGTCTTCAAAGGCAGCTTCTGGGGCCTGGCTGGCTTGCTGTGCGCACCCTGCAAACATCGCAGTGCACAGGACAGCACAAACCGCGCTCCTGGCATCCCTCTTGCGGCAAATGTCACTCCTCAGTCATCGCCGGGCGTGAGTTCGTCGGACCTTGTATAAAAAGTTCCTGTAGACTTAAGGGTTAATGTCCAAAATTTTACATCTTATGATTGATGCCAATTCGAAGAAAATGATTTTGAAAAATTCAAAAATGTTTTGAGTTTTTAAGATTGAGGTGTAATTGATGAACAAGCAAACGATGGTAGTCTTCAAGCAATTAACTTCTATCAATAAATTTGTATTAAGAAAAATGTTTATGCAAACGTGGGCTTAAATGATGAAAATACCTCATGAAAATGAAAATACTAAGATTTAAAAATAGCTTTGTGCCATTAATAAATAGCCATTATGCAAGGTGCTTTTAACATGTTAATAAAGTTCACTCAAATCAGTGAAACTAAATGATTCAGTACATAAAATTGAACGAATTCTTTGTTGCCTCGATTTTCAGCGTGTCCGACTCTTGTGTTAGCCTCGAATGTCAGGTATCTGCATTTCAAGACTTCTTGTGTATTCCTTACAATAAAGAAGACAATCTAAGTTAAAAATTACTCAAAGAGTGATACTTTGTTAAGTAAACCAGCATTTTACAAGAACTAGGCACGTGCAATCAACGACGTCCGCTTGTACAGGTGGAGGAGGTTCTCTGTTGTTTTCCGGCTATTTTCTTCTCCAGCTTTTGCACCCGGCAAAATGAAGTTGTTTAATCGGCCAAATGCAGCTCGACTGTGGCGTTAAAATTTCTACAGCAACTGGATAGGCCGAACCTCATCTCGAATTTAGGCGGCCTTTCGTACGCTGAGCATCGGTGTTTATGAACTTAGTGGGTGACATTATTTAGCTTCATGTTCAACAATTTTGCACATAAACTCAGTTAAAAATTAAAATGTCATTAATCCAATATCATTTTAACGTTTCTTTACAATGCGTTGATAAAAATTGCGTGCCGTGTTATAAAAGTTTAGGTCCTGAAATTTCGAATGAAATTTTGTGACAATTGTGCATCATTTTGAGGCTTCGCTTGTTGAGAGAGTCGTTACGAGAGAATTTGGATTAACTTTTCGCACTATTATCCGTAAATTAACCACACTCCTGATAGCAGTGTATTAACATCTTGCTCGCTGGGTTAATGCACTACCTATTCTATGAAATTTTTAACATTAAACTATTAATTGCCAATGTGCTGAAAGAATATTGAAGGCTTAGAAATGTTCGTTGACGTCAGGAAAACATTTTGCTCAATTTATGGCTATATATCAACAACACGTAACATGAAATCAATTTTTTTCAATTCAAAATACTCGTTTCTCCTCATTGTATTCTCTTCATTCGCTTACAGCGGTTAAAAACTGTTCCTGTCCGGCTTTAAAACCTCTGGACAAAGATTAAACGGAATTTCAGCTTTTGCTTCGATCACGACACCCGATTGATAAAGTCTCCTAAAAATTCACACTCTTTAAACATTTGAGCTCCCAAGAAGCTAATACTCCTTAAAAAGCACATTGTCAAAATTCAAAATCCCTAATTATTCCCTCATTTCATTTGCCCTCACCAAACGAAAAAGTCGCTAAGCATCAAAAGCTACTCAGGCCTCCGTGTGTTCACCCATTTACACACTGGAAAACGAGCAAGATCTTGTACGAGTGTGGATGCATTCTGCGGCTCTAACGCTCAAGTTTTAATGAAGTTTGCAAGGCTAGTTGCGAAAAGTTCTGTATTTTCTCCTGCGCTAGCGCAGAATCGGGCAGGGATTACAAGCGCTTCAATGCAGCTCGTATATAAATATAAAACAGGTAATCTATCGAAGCGATGCCGGACATTATCATATTCAGAGAACAGCGGCCGTAGCTACAATTTAAAAACCCAAAAGAACGCAAACAACTGTGTATATACATGAACACGATTGTAACAACGAATACGATTGCAGGGCACATATCAATAGAACAGAAAAATTTTATGTAAAACACAAGGTCTATAATACAGCGTATGACGAAAAAACGCCGGTAGAAATGAAGCTCTTCAACAAATAAGATGTGATAAATAGGCTGGAAACATTTGTTATAATTTATTCATATAAAAATCGTGCATCGTTCAAACTTGGCAGTTCTAATCCATGGAAGCTCGAACATTTCATCCGAGGGGTAAGATTTTCAAATTTAATTTAACATTTCAACATAATTTAGTAAATCAAAGGATAAAGCGAACTGGAATAAGAATAAGCCCTTGCAATAATGACTGGAGTTCATATGAACCCCAAATGAATGTAAGAGCCTGCAATATTTCTCCTCTAATCTTGAACACATGAGCGAACTAATCGTCCAGGGCAAAGCATCTGTTCTAATGTATGCATCAAAATGAACGAATTTGAAATTTTTTCAGAATTATGGACCAGATCTGTTTATTGGAGAACATTAAACTATTTTTTAAAGACACAACATTTTACTCACGAGTAGCATGTAAGAGCTGCACAGGTAACTTAACACCGTGAGACAATGGAAATGTTAACATTGCGTATAACCTACGTCTATAAAATCAAATTGTTTTTACCAGGAATATGTCAGACTTCCTACGCTTGATTAGCGTCTGAGCGTAGTCTAATGACACACTACGAAAAACATGTATTACTTGATAAAATTAGACAATTATCAAGGGACATAATGAAATTTTCCTAAGACATTGATCTTCAGTCACATCAACTACTCACATCCGTGTGTATACAAAGTAACATTGCAAAAGAGCACACATTCAGCGTTATTTTCCGTACCGAGGAAAGAAGTAGATTCCAAACTTAATTTAATCCCAGAATAAAAAAGAGCAAACCCTTAAAGATATTTTCTAAGTCACAAACCCTTGACGCAAGTCAACGGAAGAGAGAAAGGAGCGATTTAGTCAATTTCACGCCCCATAGCCGCCAATGCTTGAGTTGCGGTGCTGCCTGCGGTGCTAAAGATAAAGCCTTTTACCACGGAAATTGGTCAATTTCATGCTGGCATCATTAGGCTTATATGTCATTCATAACGCTGCTAGCATATTATGCTTTTTCAGCATCAGTGATTGAAGAAATAGGGCTACAACGCCCATGTCCGGCCGCTGAGAAACTGCAGGCCGATCGAAGCCGTACTCCCAAGAGGGCCTAACACTCACCGGGCTGCGCAGCACTGGTTGAGAGCCCTGCATGCTCTGCAGCTTTTGTTAAAAGCCATACGCGTCCTGCAACTCTGGTTGAAAGAACTGCAAGCTCTGCAACTCTGGTTGAAAGCCTTGCAGGCTCTGCAGCTCTTCTTAAAAGCTATACGCGTCCTGGAACTCTCGTCGAAAGCCCTGCAAGCTCTGCAGCTTTTGTTAAAAGCCAGACACGTCTTGGTACTCTGGTTGAAAGCTCTGCAAGCTCTGTAGCTCTTCTTAAAAGTTATGCACGTCATGCAAATCTGATTGAGAGCCCTGCAAGCCCTGCAGTTCTTGTTAGAAGCTATACGCATCCTGCAACTCTGGTTGAGAGCTATGTGAGCAATTCAGCTTTGGTTGAAGATTTGAAGTTCACTGACCCCACAACGACAGAAAGCCACGAGTTGTTGTCGTTGGTACTACAGTCTCCGTTGATGTTCAAAAGCGAATAACGTGAATAATAATAAATAAAAACAAAAAGTGAATAGTAAAAACGGCTGGAATAATGAACGGCTAAGTAAGCCGTAGTAGTACTCTGAGCACGAAAACCTTTGATTTTCTATTATTATTTCCTTCATCATGAGCAACGTACCCTAGAAACAGCATCGGCAGCCACAAACATTTTCCACGCCTAGTTTTTGTAATCGCACTTAGGAAACGCAACTATAATAGGGAGGCAGAAGTTTACCTACAGTTCTAGAAAATCTTTGGGACATTAATTCATTGGATCCTTGCTGAGGAGAACGAGTAAATAATTATTAGATGCCAATTAAGAAGAGATAATCACTTATCTGGAAATGAAAGCACGAGCTATTACGGTGATTGGCTCCTACAATAATGAGATTGCAGTAAATTAAACGTTCATTTCAAGTTGTAAAGCCGGCGACAATTTAATTTGGCCTCCAGGACACCGTAATCAAATCCTTTCGATCGCTCCTTCCTCAAATATTTTGAAATTCTGGAAGCTGTCCGAGGCCAGCACTCGCACACAGCGCAGCTGGAGAACTTTTGTTGATAATAATGAAAAATAAAGAATCCGTACGCATAACTCACAAATTGCTGCACTACTACGCCTCTGAGGTACAATTTACACGATTTCAAATAAGAAACCTCCGACTTTATAAAAGATGTACTTAAAAAAATGTAATCAATGGTTTTATTGCTTCATTAGCCAACTGAGGAGGAGGTTATTGAACCATGCCAATGATTCTGTGTTAAGCACTTTCATCCACGTGTCATTTTCTAGCAGCATTGAATATGCATAAAGCTTTCATCTCAGCTCTGCATTCATGCACGGATAGGTATTTTTTAACATATTAACATATTGACATATCTTAACATATTAATAGAAAACTATTTAATTAACAGTTGCAAATCTCAATAGATTTTAACTTAGTTTAAGCCTTCTAAGTCAGAAGAAAGGAAATTCCAAGAGATGGAGGAGGAAGGGTTCATTTAGTGCGGAACTAAATGAACGGGAATCAGTGCCTAAGGTTTGTCCCCAAACTCTGTGCACAAAAACAGCATGCTTGAAAACAGTTTACGAAAGAAGTTAAAAGTTGAAGAAGAGAGTCAGAGGTGCTAAAAAGAGGACAGCTTTGAACCGAAGCAGTTAATTTGCAACTAAGCAAAAACCTAGCTGTTCTAGTTCAACCAAAAACAAAGTAAGGCTTACATAACTTACAGCGCTGAACCTCACATCTTCCTCTTAGAAGTTATAAGTCTTGCTGTTACAAAAGTTGTATTCTCCTCAATGGAAATTGAAAATATCTATTAAGGATATATCGATCACGATATTGGCTCACTCAGCACTAAGTGTGAAGAAAGCTGAAATTTGAACGTCAGTTTAACTTATCCTCTCGAATTCTTGATTAAACTATCGATACAATAATGAGACTCTGATAATGCGAGCTTTTACACGATTGTCACCATCCACGCTCGGTTTTTAGTAATAACATAAGGCAAAATTCACTACTCTGCTTATGATACTAATGATAATCAAAATTGAACCTCATCTCAATATATGTCATGGATAAGATTTGTTGCAAACATTTTACTGTTAAAAATTTTTACAAAAATTAGGTGAATACGAACCGGGAAAAACGATGTAACAATTTTACAAGATAATTGAAAACAATTCAATGCTACATCAAGGAAAAACTTTGAAACAAGATAAAAGTTGAAGAAAGTAGTCTGAGGGGGTGAGAAACAGGACACCAGCTAACCGAAAAAAAATGGTCCTTAACAAAACAAAAAACATTTCGACAAAAAATAAGCCTGCCTAACTCTCAGCTCAGGATCTCACCTATTTACCCAGGGAGCGCTAATTCCCATAGATACAGAATGTAGTTCATACTCCGCAAATTTCATGTTCGAGTTTCATTATCATTTAGCCATAACACAGCGTTAACACTGGCCGAAGGTGTGGCAGAAGATTACTCACAATAGTGACAAAATAATGACGGCCAAACCCATTTGACAATCGTCAGAGAACAGTTAAATTTTACTTTCAGAGCTACAGTGAACGGAAACTCTCAGGTACATAATAGGCACTTCCTAGCGAAATGCTGTCTTTCCCATTCATGCCAGAACATTCCTGTTCAGAGAAGCGAATGCAGTGAGATGATATTGTGTGCAATCGGTGCTGCGTCATACTATTTGAAGTCGATAAACGTTCCCCACTCCCATTTTTTGCAGTTCCCCTTGGATCTTTATGCTATGAGCAATTAAAAAACGAGCTAAAATATTCGAAGCGTCGAAAAAAATTCTAACTTTTCACAAGGAATCTTCATTTTTCATCGTATTTTGCTTCCCACAGAACACATTTCATTTGGACAACAACCCACTCTCAAGTTCCTTGATTGGAACACCCAAATCTGGCTACCAAATTTTTTACGATTTCACCCTGAGTCAGCTACTGACATACTATTTTAGGAACAAAAGTAAAACATCGCCTTTAACTGACACACTCCAGAAACTTCAACAAGTTTTTAACCTTTATCAAAAAGCCTAGCATTCAGCAGGAACGCCATGCTAACACAAGCTCAACGACCAAGAGTACGTCACCAAACCAAGACTCCACTGCACCTGCTCTAGTCACAATCCACTCCCCTCATTTTACACTCTTTCGAACGCTTTTCTATTCATATAAACTCTTTCACTTCGTGCGGCGACCTTCACGCTAGTCTACACAAACTCGATGCTTGCCACTTAGCACCTGCATCAGCTGAATGAAAGGTTCTCTCAATACCCATGCATTATTTAAACACTTGGCAAATACCAGAGCGCACACGCGTCATGGTTAGCTCACTACACCAACTTTACAGTTGACAGAATTCCGTTGGGAGACCATCACAAAGCAGGTAATTGCGAGAACCAAATGTCAGAAAACTCCCAAAATAAAATAGTGAATTGGCTTTTCACAGTCTTCCAATTTTTGTTATTTAGCGATCGCACTCTATTATGTTACTCATGTAAGTTATTCTAAAACATTGAATGAAATGAAAATGCACAAAAGACTACCTACCTACGTCAGCGAGTGTGAACAACATTGAGACTTTTTCTAAACAAGTTTTCACTTTTGAAATAATGCCTTCATCAATAAGCCAGAATCTACACGGGATTACAATTGCATTATTTTGTAAGAAAAGTGCCACTAATACAAATGAAACAATCTTATGATTTTTCAATAAACACTTCAAGAATAGGTGAAAGAAAGAACTAGGAAAATACACGTTTGGGACGAGCTTTAGCACAGTTTCAAAAACGTGAACTCCTTCATTCGACACCCAAGTAGCCCACATATCTCACCCTACCCACAAGAAAGCTCGGCCACCCTACATCACTAATCCCGTTGATCTAAATTGCTGTAATTTCATGCAAGACTTCAAGCTTCGGTTTTCTTAGCACTTCAGCATTTTCATTAAAGTCAACATGATGAAAACGGTTTGCTTCAAGAAATGTTCCAGAAATTTATCTTTGTAGGAAGATTTGAGGAAAAAGCGCAAACACAGCCAGGGTTTTGGTTGTGGAAGTTAAGTACTTCAAGTTAACTGAACGAGTAATTTATTAGAAAACGCAGGGAACTAAGTATTGTACAACTCAAGTGAAACTAATGGTTTTCGTGCAAAACTTGACGGATCCCAGCAGCAGATCTAACGTATCAACGCAAGGTGCGTGTAGCGGCTTCTTGCAGCCAGACTTGGGTTTGCAATTCTATACGAAATGTAAATAATCCCCTCAGTTTACAACAAAATTTATTCTGTAAGAAAAACACTAAGATTTTAATAACTACGATTCCAAACTATTTTCAAGAAGCCTTCTATTTAAATTTAACTACACATTCAACATGGTGGTTGGTCTGTTAACTTTTCCACTTACCTTTCATTTACAGAAGATGAAGTCAACATAGCAAATACAATTCCAAACAATCATATCCATGCTCTGCAATTCATATAGTTTACGAACTCCATGAAGTAAATAAAAAATCTTGACATAAACTGTAACAGTTTCTCATGAACCAACTCCGAATATAGAAATTTCACATTAGTTAAGAATATTTGATTACAGTTGCTTGCTAATGTAGGGAGCACAATTCTTTCGTTTTTTCAAACTGAACACCGACATTTCTGGTGACAGGAAAACACAAAAAAGAAAACCGGCACTTTTTCCAATGTCTAACGTACAAAAATGTCACCCTCACCAGGCCAGAGTTAAAATACGAGTACTGTCATCCCTGATGCTGCGAACCTCGGCCCTCAATGGGGAGCCGAGCTTTCGTTTCCAGCGTCGGAAGTTGAACGCTCAAGAAGTTTGTTCCGTGAAGTTTTGCAATAAGCATCTGAAACTGTCCCTGCACTCCAGGGAGTGCTGGCACGCCAAACAACGACTTCAAGAATTTAAAACCACTTGAAATTCATTCTTAGTAGAACTTAGGATATGAAATTATGTGTATAGAACCAGCTTGGGAGGAAAAGCTTTTAGAGCAGTTATCGTAGCACATATTCGAGCCACTGAAAATGAACGAACGAGTAGAGCTTAAAGCAAAAATTAACGAGTTTTTGTAGGAGTTCAAATAACTTCATCATGAAATGCAACCAATAAGAGTGAAACCCTTTACGGTAACAAATTAATGTTTTTCTCATCGCATTGCCAAGATTCCACGAAAATTTGGTCAATATTGAGTTTAACGCGTCAACGATTTTGAAAATTTTGTTGACACGTTTAAGTAATTGAAGACGTTTTAAGAGGTTTTACATGAATAACATTTTGCTTGCAAGTGCTTACTTTTTGAGATATTTAACATTGAAGTTATGGGAACGTCGTACATAAAATAGAACAAACCGACACATAAATAAGCTGAAATGGTCAATATTGATTTTAGGCCTTTCACGGAAATTAAAAATTCCGTTCCAAACAATCAGTAAAGGAACACATTTAAAAACATTTTACATGAATAACATTCTGCTCGCTGATGCGTTATTTTCGAGTTATTCAACTTTGAAGTTATATGAACGTCGTATTTAAAAGTGAAGGAACGGACGCGTAAATATGCTGTAATACGGTATTAACGTAACGATGGGTGAGGTTAGGGTAGGTTATGGTAGGTTATGGTAGGTTAGTTAAATAAACTAATCTAAAATAACATGAATCAACCTACAATAGCTTACCTTAACTTGCCCAAATCGACGCTGTTATTTTCGCGCCCAGAAGTGGGCGTGTCCCGCCAGAAAAGTGGGCGTCACCCAACTATGCGGCGACTAAGCAACCGACCATACAATGTTATTCCTATCTGAACGTAATTATTGTTATAACTCAAAAATAACGCATCAGCGAGCAGAATGTCAATCATATGAAACGTTTTTAAATGTGTTCCTTTAGTGATTCTTTGGAATGGAATTATTAATTTCCGTGAAAGGCCTATAATCAATATTGACCGCTGAAATTAACGTAACGATAGGTAAGGTTAGGTTTGGTAAAGTTAGGTTAGTTGAATGAACTAACCTAAACTAACCTAAGTAAACATGAAATGACTTAACTTAGCCATACCGAGACCCATGTTTCGCGCCAAAAAATAGCGCGTGTACTAACAATGCAGCGGTGACGCGAAGAGCCAAATCGAAACTTAATGTTGTCAACAACTTATATAATTTCATTGCGAAATTTAGATAATTGGAGACATTTTAAGACGCTTTACATGAATGACATTGTGCTCGCATATGCTTAGTTTTCGAGATATAGCATAAATAACGTTCAGGTAAGAGTAGCATTTCGGCAGTTTAAATTTTGCCCTTCCGGCGTTTCGCGGACGCGGACCAAGCGAAGTTTCTTGGCGGGAACATCGGCCTCAGTATGGTTAAGTTGAGTTGTTTTAGGTTTACTAAGGTTAATTTAATTAACTAACCTAACTTTACCTAACCTCACCCATCGTTAGGTCAAAACCGTATTTCTGCTGATTTACGCGTCCGTTTGTTCAATTTTATGAACGACGTCCCCATAACTTCAAAGTTAAATATCTCAAAAACTAAGCATTTGCGAGTACAATGTAATTCGTAAAAACGTCTTCAATTTTACCATATTACCCGTGTGTGGCAACGAAATTATTGAAATCGTTGACATTTAATTCAAATATTGACCCGAAAAACTCCAAGATCGACCTCATTAGACACTTTGCTCAAAGAGTTTGAATGCATCAGGACGGAAATTTAGCATGTAGTTTTCGGACATGTAAAGCAATTACCGTAGTCCAAGTCAACGCTTTCATTGCTTTCTGACATCGTTTTCGGGGCGAGAGGGAATGACCTCAGCTTGAGCTACGAAATGCACTCTCACTGGAGCCCAAATGTAACCCCCTTCGTGGACATCTGTTCGGTCGTGCATACTAACGTCGGCAATTTTTACGCAGTAACAAATGAAAATGTAATTAATAAACAAATGGGAATGCTAATTATTGCTTACGATAAGAAATATCATTCTGGAAATTTTCATGCCTTACCTTTTGAGTTTTTCCAAAGAACTTGTTAAACCTATTTGTATTTCGCAATCAGCGCGAGTCAAGCCTCGACAAATCATACTGCAAAATTTGATTACGAAACATAATGCCACTTATACATGCAAAACAAGTTTATAGTAAAACTAGTGCCACATCTTAATAGGAAAGGAGCACACGAATTAACGACCATGAAATTGAACTTTCCAATGAACTCGACGCGCGCTGAAAGAAACCTCTCTAACTATTGCAGTCCTTTGGGAGTTTAGAAATCTTCCCATATTTCAGAGATGGACTAATGTATTGTTAACTTCGCAGTGGAAATTAACATTTTTGACGAAAATCAAGATCTAATTAAAAAAGTACTGAAGAACGTAAGAAGAAAAGCAAACGTTCGTCTGAATAGGAATGAAGGAACAAGGGCAGGATAGCAGAAGCTTGCATCACCGATCTCTTTTTATCATTGAATAAATTCGAAAAGAAAAATTTCCCTACCTCAATTTGAGCAAGTTTTGATAAGTTCTCCCTAGTGGCTCGTTAACAGCACCGTGGCACGACAGCGCCGAGACGCAGCTCAGCTCGTCCGCCTTAAAGAAGACGGATCCGTTCCGCCGGATACAGGTACAGCGGCTCTCAGGAGCACATCTGCCTGTCCGGGGGTGGTAGGCATTCATTCCTGGACCCCTCCTAACGATAGTTGAACATCACTGCCAGTTAAGTGTAGTGCGTTAAGCATTCTTCACGGGTCAGACAGTAAATAAATATTGATACCTAATTGAGGTGAATGGTTAGGTATAATTAGAAGAAAGATGCTCTCGATAATTGTAGAAAAGCGACCATCCTCAAATGCCAGGGCCTTGACAAGCATTCGAATAGTTTTCTGTTATTCATGGATAACATAGAAGAAACAAAAACAGTTCTGGGTACAGAGAATAACAGCTTTTTAAAAGATATTTTGATTTAAAATTATGACGTCATCGCTTTTCAATTACGACCATACCAAAAAAGTCACCTAATTATTTCCATGAATAGACCTAATTCTCCAAGCTGTTAAGGTGGAAATCTTTAATTTTTAGGTTTTAGCAAGATAGTCTGTCTGGCACATGAGCTCTTGCGCGTATTCTGAGTTATAAAATCCAGTCTACTCACTTATGAAACTTACCCTGGAGGGAAAAAACAGTTGTGATTTTTGGTCCATATTCAGTTAAGGTCTGAAATTTTTTCAGGGGTAGAGCAACAAACGGCTCAAAAATAATGTTCACGAATCTCTACTATTGGCAGTCATTAAGCAAGAGAAACATTGAGAACGAAGCTCATCATCAAGAAGACCTGGATACACTTGACCCTAAACCCTGGATACACTTGAAGATCAATAAACAACAAGACAAGATTTGCACCCAAATTAAGTTCCAAGAAAGACTGAACTTGTTTTTTTTCATTTAAAGCTTAGGCCTGCTTAACCAGAATGGCACACGCGCCCCAAGTTCAGCGCAGTTTGCCAGCGTCGCACGCTACTCGCTCGGACTGCGCGCTGCAACTTATCTTCCGTCACACGGATCTCATTCGCCATGGATTGGTTATGAGGGCAATAATTGGGCCTCTCTACCAATCTTCGAATTATTCGCGCAGGACTGCTCTTTATTTCGCGACTAATTGTCGCGATGTCGCGATTTATTTCGCGACTAATTGTCCTAGAGACCACCGTTAGATTTCTCTGTTCTGTCAGACTCATCTCTTAGTTAGATACTTGTGAGCAGTTTTTCGTTAGGTATTTGCTTTTTCTGAGTTAAAAAATTTTTATGATCGTAAAAAGTCAATTCATCGATATTACAGTATGGTTCAATTTACTCTACTGATTTTTCTCTACCGCAGTCAATAATATAACATTGTGAAAAAGTAGCAATTTAACTGTAGTCAAGAGCGCTGAATTTTTGTATTAATATATGCCTTCTACCCAGCATTATAAAAAAAAAATATTCAATCGAGCAATCAATGATAATATCTGTGACGTATTTCCTAATTGATTAGCTGCAACTTCATATCCAATGGTGTTTACTCAGAATAAGAGAGACCTGGATCTTTTTCTCTTGCGATGAGTGCTCAGCCTGTAGAAAAGGGAAGCACATTTGATGGTCTTGATGGTAGTATTGACTTAACTGCTACCAGGTGATCACGACACACAGTTACGGGGACTTCAACAGCGAAGTACAAGTCCTTCCCAATTAAGACTTTCATAGTTAGACGGTAGACATCAAACATATGACTAGATGTAGCTAATCAAGGTGGTGGTAGGTTCACAAAGACCTCTTCACAAAAACTATTTGATATAGTTCAGTGTATTTCCAGCAATTTAAAAATAATAAATTCAACTGGTCAATGACACCTCAGCTGTGACCTCTGTGTGCTTTGGTTACTATGGAGGGCTCCTGATGAACTCTATTCATGATCTCGCGTACCAACAACTCAACGAAAACTTTGGGTCAATGTGCTTTCATTCAGTGGAGTCGCTGCACATCACCTGGAGACAAAAAATATGTATTGCCATAGGCTCTTCATTAAATTCGATGCCTATTTCATCAGGAATGTACAGAGTTGTATTACCCTGCCTTGTAGATGCTCGTGAACAAGTGAGCCTTGAACAAATAACAAAAGTGACTCGGGGTAAAAAATAATGATGGCACATGTGCTGCTGAAAAATTCATATATATGGTTTCGTTCGAAAAAACCTCAAAAATCTGCAACAAACCTACGTATTGGTGAGCTGAAATAGCACGCAAAATTATGCATGGCTCCGTTGTTCATTGTACTTGCATTGGAATTATACAGTAATTTGGAACGGGTATACACGATCTTTATAACAACTCAGCAATCTGGCCCCCGCAAATGAAATGCACTAAATGTTTTGTACGTATCAAATATTTTTTAATACACAATTATTTTTTCATTCCAATCGTAAATACTTGCTTTAAGAAGTCTTTACAGACCCTGTGCAACACATCTTCAGTAAGTTCTTCAAGTTAATGTTAAATTTGTTCTTGGGAAACAATATCCAAGAAAATCAATTGATTTTCCCGTGACTTCATTAAAATTTAAACGTTATGAAACTTATACGGCACGTATAGTACGCCTATGTTAACTTTCTACGTTGCCGTACATTCAATACATCGACATTCAGTCAAGTTCTGAAAACTGTGTTGGCTTCGAGAGCAATCGAACTTGGCTGGACCACCTGCGCCAGTAAAGCAGCACGTTGCCAGATTGTCTAAAAAAATATTTATGCTGGCAGTGAAAACAGTCCAAATTTCTCACCGAAAATGACAAGACCCGCAAATTGTCGCTCGTTTGTGCATGCAGTTTAATTTTCATTGAAAGTCGCAATGAAAGTTCACGGTTAGGCCATACAGCGTCAAGAAAGCATTAAATGGAAGTTAATGTCGTCGAAAAATTAACGTGTAAAAAAATTCATTCGTAACGAGTATAAACAACAAATGTCGCTGACTTGGCAGAAAAATCGCACCGATTTTCAAGATAACTTTTCTTGTGCAAACAAAAATATCGGTATTTAAGGACATTCACAAAGTCCTCGGTATAATTTTGAAGAAAATTTAACGGAAGTCAAAGCTGATGAGAATCCATCTTATGGAAGACTTGACGACACGTTCTTTATTCAACACTCATGTTGAATTGCCACAGCTTGTTCTCTCTATATATTTCATGGGAAAATGTGAATTCAAAAGATTTTTATCCTGTGAAGATCCTATGACGTTTCACTAATTTGGTTTTGTTGAAAAACTCTTCTGTGGAGAACTAATGTTGCTCAAAGCAATGAAAAAAAACTATTAAACCAAAACTATATATTTTAGTGAACGCAAAACCGACTAATTTCGAGTGAATTCTAGAATAGCCAACGCAGTCACTTCGAAGGAATTACACGTAGATCGAAAATAACACGGTTAATATAGGGAAAATGATTCGCTCGTATTAAAACATCAAAACGCATAACAAAAGCGTCCGTTCCTCAGCGGACGCTTTTGTTAAGTTGGTTGATGTTTTAATACGAGAAGTCGGACGCCATTCAGTAGTTGTTGAATGACATCCAGATGAATTTATCAAAAAAGTAATGAAATCCAAAAATATCAGACGCAGCAAAAAGTACCGCGTAGAAATAATTTCTGATAAATCTAGTGAAGTAGGAAACATGTTTCAGTAGAAACTTACCTATACTTGATGGTACACAAAACCCTATAATCAGGAAGAGGTGCTACCACTGGTGCGCCTGTATACAGTGCTATCATTGACGTTTGGTTGTGAAGCAATTCTTTATAGTTATCCAGTAGTAAAAACACACAGCTGTTACACAAAATGTATTTCAAGCTTTTGTGGGTCATGAATAGGCGTATGGTAACATGGATAGCAGCACTGTAGTGGAGGGATTGAGTATGTATGGCTGGTGGGCTGTCACTGGGAAGAGATAAGCGTAGCTTTATATGTGCGCATGTGCTGTGAAATGAGGTTCATCACTTTCGTCTGCAATATATGCATATGTCGAGGCAGATCTGTGAGACGGGACTGTTTTTGCTCTATCTACACTATGAGAGTACTGTAGAAAAAGTGAAAGCCCAAATTTATTGTGAGAATCTAGGCCTCGCTATAAGAGAGGGCCGTGCAGCAGATGAATTAATTTTTACGAATACATATATTAGACGGAGGTATGGCACAAGTATTAAATTCATAAGCAGAGATCATATACTCGGAATTTGGTCGTTAGTGTCATATAGCAAATCTTAAGAGTGTACTAATGTGACGGGAAGGGTTTTATTGAGGCCCAATTTACAAGATAGATCAATGCGAGCAGTGGCGCGAAACTGAGATTTATTATTCGGGTTGCGACTAGCTGAGAACAGAAGATGAAGCAGATCACGTGATAGTTAAAAAGAATGGAGAGCGATGGATTTCAAACAACGAAGTCCCAAGTGAAAGGTATGAGTTTTCAGTTTGAGTGAGAGTGTGATTTCTGCGACGATATATTTACTAGTAAATGCTCTATAGTTTAAGAAGCACAAATTACTCAAAAATTGGACAAATTTAGCTTAAATAAGAAACTTGATTTGGAAAAAGCAACACATCAAAAATAACAGCTGTGCTTTGAGAGAGAGTGAGAGAAAGCTGTGAATCAGCAGATTAGAGCGTTGAGAAGAACCAAGAAATATTGAAAACAGGTACGCATTTCATCCTAGAATAAAAACTAAGCTCAATTAAGGCTGGTAAATCTGGAATTAGAGGAACTGAGTCCTGACATACAATTGAACTCCTTGACAAACAGCGTCAGCGTAGTGCATGGAATTGAATAGAATGAAAAATAAATGAAGACAAACTGACAAGACTTCCTTGAGACTTAATTTATGTCCCTGATGTCTCTCACAAACTACATCGTCCTAGAGAGAAAAATCCCGATTGTTCATTGGGAGAGTTGTAGCAAAATCTTAGTTCTATATGACATGAACGAAACAAGTGTGTGTGACAGTGGGTCAATGCCACCACAACAGTTTATGGGAACGATTATAAATCATCAGCCTCTTTTCCACAACGCAGTTGCGACTCGTACGAAAAAGGCCAATTTAAACTATAATTTATTTTGTACTTTTTCTCCAATTTCTCACATGACTTGAGAATGTTATTTTCAATCGCAACCTCATGGGCGTGTAAATGCATTCTGAATGAGAATAACTGGTACGAACTCATGTTGGTTATGCAGCTAATACCATTAAACTAAGCAGCGCTCTCTTTCACAGCTGAGGGAGCCAGAAGCAAGTGTTCCTGAGATAAAGAGCTTAGTGCAGCGCGACGTCAATGATGCTCGGAGGATGAAAACAAATCCAGTGGCTAAAAAAGCGTAAAGTTGAGTCATTCTCGCATTCTATTTTTATTACAAGGTTGTTTTTGTCGAGTTTCCTTCCTTGCATTTTATCAAGAAAGGCATATGGCAGAATCTTGAAAGATGTTAAAATTACTCTGAGTGGCTTCATGTCTAAGCAAAATTATTTCAAGTAATGGCAGTCCAGTTTCAGTAAAAGAATTGAATTTTCTCAGTACACTATATCGACTTGTGTCGTGTGGTGAGCAGGCTTGGTGCAAATATATAATCGGGTGTTGGTTGTGGCCGAGTGCCACCTTGTAACTCAGCATTACAGCGCAATAGCCCTTTCTCAAACGGCTCCAGCGACATCGGTTCTTATAACACAACAAATGTAGTGCCATGTATGAAGTCTCTGAAACATCCTCGGATGACCCGCATTGAAACAGGTGAGGCATTTAAATGAAGCTGATCATGCAACGTATTGAAAGATGCACGTCACTTATTGAACTGTCTTATGATACCTGTTAAACTCTTTTTTTCACGACGAATTTGTTGATGCCACTAACTGGCTCGGCTTATGACTCGAAAACAGCGACTTACGCCACTCCTTTAACCACCAATGCTACCTCATGAACACGACGAAGTGAACCATCTTAAACCATCAATGCCTGACTCGCGTCATGCCAACCGTATAGTGGTTGAGGCCTTGAATAGCTAAGCACTTCGAACAGTGAACAGCTAACACCAGAATTTTTGAACGGTACAAAAAAAATGATTATCTTAACAGTGAAAAGTTTCTGAATGACTTTGATTTATGCATAGTCGGTTTGTTACTCAATGGAACTTTGAGAACAGCCACAGCCTTCCATTCTGAATTCAAATAACTGTCAGTATTACTTGAACGAATTTTTCAAGCATTCACCAACAAGCTGGCTATGCAGGACTTTTCCAATGCCACATATTGCCACATTTAAAAACGTTTCTGTTAACCTTGCAACGTAAAAGCAACTGCACAAGGAGTTTTTTTCATATTTCGAGCCGCATTTTTTTAATCTGAAATTCTACCCGTTCCAACAGGTGTGTTTTATTTAGAAAACACGTTTCTAATCAAATTCTGACGCAAGCGGTTTAACCCGTGGGTAGTGATGTAAGCCACCGGTGTACACGGAGGGAATTCTCATAATGCTTGTGACCGACCAATAGTGGAAAACTCAATTTTCATAAATACTTAATTAAATCTAAAAGAAAGCACGATCCAGTACAAGGTTGCTATATCTTTAAAATTGCTCATTACAATTGTCTTTAAGTTTGAGTTGAATATTGACGTTCAGTTTAACCCATCGCCGTCAACGTGCTGATCAATTAGAGCTAGACATGCGAGTAGATTAGAAATAGTTGGAAATACTGCTACGTAAGGTGAAAATTTAATCTGATAATCTTGGAAGTCAGTCACTTACGCGATCGTGGCAGTTTTACAGAGATTAAAAATTACTGGATCTGTTGAATAAATTTAATACATTTAGCATCTAAATGCAAATAGACTCCCCGACTTTTGAAAGGGATTGCGTTGTGACTAGGATTGCGTTCTTCTTTAGTGACTACTGCTTGAACGAATTCAACTCCTAGTTTCTGTCATTCACTCGATTATAGTTCTCATACTGAGTTGGAGATGAATTTAAAACGAATTCATTAATATGATATTTGTCCGAACAGTAACGTTTCCAGCTACCTGGTATCTACAAACATTTTATCAGGGCGATATAATCAAAATGAAAAATCACCAATTTTCCAATTTGTAAAAGAGGATGTTTTCAACACTGCGCTAAATTGACCATTTTCTTCCGAAGACATATGAGCGTAAATGCGCTAATAGCACAAACCAAGGAAAACCAATACATACTTTTAATTATAATCTAAGCTTCATTAATGAAGCCTGTATTTTTCGCTGAAAATTTATTGCATTTTCATTAACAAGTAACCTCCAAAACAATCGTCTGCGGCTGAAGCTTAGTCAATTTTCCAAAATAAACATTTCTTTCATTTCTTTTAATGAGACGGTGTACAAATAACAGGTTCTATGAGATCTGATTGAGAAAAAGTTTTTTCAACGGTCATCATTTCGCCGCAGTGAATTTCAACTTCATCGAAAGAGTGAAGAAAGAAGAATGTTACTGCGAGGCTGGTGAGAAACTCTTCTATTCGAGCTCGATATTCATGAGAAAAGTGACTTCGATATTCAGTTCGTTAATGAGAGACGGGCAATGCCCTAGCTGCAGTAGCAATTCCAGAAGTTTGATCGTGTGGCGCTATGGTCGTAATGAGAAAATGAAGTTACACGAGTAATTTAAGGAAGAAGAGCCTCGTTTTTTTTGGCTGTGAGGATGGTGTGAACCAGGTGTAACTCTAAAGTATTGGCTTGTTCAAAGGAGACGCTAACTTCCGTTGGCAGCTCTATTACATCCCACGATAACCATACTCGTTGATGTAAGAACAGTTGTTTCATGATTGAAGTGATGGCAATAACTAAACATGTTTAATTTTGCACAAGGTTGCAAGAAAAAACAATCAAAGTTTTCAACTTAATACATGTCCTGCTAAAGCCCCCACCCACGTTAAGGGTGTGCTGACCAACCTACAATCGCTGACTCAATTTTTATAAATACTTCATGAGAGCTAAATGAAAGCACTATAAAGTTAAATGTTTGCGATTTTCACAATTACTTCCTACAATTGTCTTTAAAATTGAATTGAAAATTGAACTTGAGTTTAACCCATCGCAAGAAATGTCTTAATTTACAATTTCTCTGCTTCACACCTACAAAATTGTCAAGGGCCTTGGAATGGAATTGGCTATGCCCCTAATTATAGAGCGAGATAGTTACGGGTCCCATTATTCCGTGAAGCTAAGGACAAGAGTTCATATAATGAGCTTCTTGTTCAGAGTATCGATGCTGTGCAGTGAGACGAGGGTTGAACTCAAAACAGCTGTTGAGACACCTGTGCTTGGCCGGCCACGCTGACACACTTGTCATCGCGCACCTTTGGACTCCGCTCATCAGTGCGAACTGACCCAGGCATCGCACCGCAACGTGAAATTAATGCTGCACGTCCCGTTATAGGCACAGTGCCGCGACAACAGAGATGTATGGCTGATTATTGCAATCGTTTTTTATTTAATTCAATCTTAGATTTATTTCCGTAGGTACGCTATCTCGACTTGACGATTCCGACCATGCTTCAAAATTGAAAGTCTTCATGCACCTTAGCACCGGAACGCATTGTAATTAACACATTATAACGCAGATATTTTCTCCACACACCTAAAGAGGGCCACTCTGTAAAATGTGTTTCTTAAAGAAAAACGTTCGTAGACTTTTTGCTCATGATCCGTGGCAATACAGTACAAACGCACAATGAATTTTTTGGCGTTCACGGTCTGGTATAAAATTTGTTCGGAAATTTCCAAGCAGTTACAACGTCGCGAAACAAACGTTACTTAATTCACCCGTAGCTTACACAGTAAGCTCATATCTAGGCCAATGTTTTCTCTGAATCAATGAGAAAACAATACCCCGTGTTAAACAATAGTATCATTTTTTATCGCTTCCGATGAGTAACTAGACAATTCTCCATTTGACCAACATTCTTACGTGTTGCCTAGATGTTTCCAGACAATACATTCCATATGTCATTGATAGGTAACAACTAAAAACATTTGACCGACAAAATAGATTTGTTTGTATCTTATTATCATACTAGGTCGGTCACCCATAAAACCAAAAGTAACGAACACTTGAAAAAGCATGCTGGACTGCGTAATTGATTTTGGCAGTGATAGCCGAGCGGTTGCCTCATTAAATCCGTAATGTTTTTTAAATATATGACAGCATTATACCATGTTAAAGGAAATCCGGTATAACAATGACCATTGTATGTGCATTTGTACTTACACATATATTTTATTCTTCTTTGTCTGTGGCCATTGAATCTTTAGTCTGGGAGAAGCAAAATGTGCGTATCTCTGAACCAGGGTTTACTGCCTCACGGGTACAAATATAATATTAAAATACTAGGTATTACTATCATAAATATAGATATATTTATTTGGCGTTTTCACCTAGAGGTAAAACGCAGGGGAAATTTGGAAAATAGTGAATGCTGCTTTAAACAATGAAAACTTCAATGTATTGATCTTGTGTTTTGTCGAACTCTATCAATTCTTATCATTTAGACGGACACGCACGCTAGTGAGACACTTGAAACTATTAAGAAGTGAAATGCTTATCTTTCACTCACTACTTCAATGACGCATTATAGGTATGAGTTAAAACGAATATTTCTCAAAATATCTCCAGGCTTTCAAATTCCAAGTAAGTTGCAGTTGACGCCCCACTTTAAAATTCAAAATTTCCATCAGCTCTCCTCACAGCTTCCCAAGCGCTTCGTTGACCGAGTAAAATTTGCTGCCAGAGATCCAGAGCAAGAGTTGCCTCCTTCGCTATGCTCACCAATTTTGACATGCATATTCCGTGACGTCACCTCCACACACTGAAGTGCACCGAGCACTGCTTTGATATACTAGACTAGAATAAAATACACGGTAGAACGAAGATTGTTTGATTAGATTGAAACTTCAAGTTGGCAACATGTTATTACTTTTACTTTTTCACTACTTTTTTTGTGATAAATTTTACGCTTGGAAAGATTCTGAAAGAGTAGAGGGGAACGAATGCAACTCATGACCTTTCTCTAAGAACGATCGCAGAACTTCCGACCTTGCAGATCTGTAATTTTCCTGTTTCAAAGGCAAAGTTTTATGCACGACTTGGGCATTGATTTGTGTATAGAGAAGAGAAAGCAGTTGTTAGTAAAATGTTATAGAAAGAAAAATTAGGAATTAAATGAAAAATCCTCCGGAGCTCAAGTTACTTACGTCTGCATAAAACTTGATCACAACTATGCGCTTCACACTGGAACACATTACCCCTATTGATGATGCACCTATAAGGTTTATAAGCTTTTAAAAATTATTTTTGTTTTAGGCCAGCATTGATGAACAGAAGTGTGTCATTACATGGCAATTAACAGTGATACATCCGCAGCATAATAACGAAACTTGACGACTATGAAACAAAAATTTCATCTGCGGTAACAATAAATGATCATTCACATGTTGCAGGTTGTTAATCGATTTACCGAAGGTGTATAGAAATAGAACATGTTGACTCATTCTTGTTTCTTGTCAGGTATATTTTACTGAAATTAAAGATGATAGACTTACGGCACCTGGATCGTTACCGCTCCACAGCAGTGAAAAGATAGAAAACCGTTTTTTATCTCCAAAGAAAAAGTAGGACTTCCATGAATGTTAAAAAAAGAATAGCTCGAGTATTAAAGCAGTTTAGCAATTAGAGACAAAGCAATAAAAGTTCGTGTTCAGCTCGCATGTTATGTACATTTTGTGTAAGCGCTCAAATTGATTTAAAAATATACAAAGCACTGACGAGATATGTGATCAAAAGTGTTGCCTGAGAAGTTTATTATTTAATTTACCGTCAATTAAATGCCAGTTTTTTTAAAGCGAGATGAGAGGCCTACGGTTACATGATCATAGTTTGATTTCCACCTCTCCAAAATAAATCTCAATGATTTTATGAATTGAGTTCTAGATTGGCGTGATAAACTGATTAAGCGTGATAATGATATGCAGTGAGTATCACACGGCGAATAACTTGAAGAAAAAAACGAAGTTACGCAATAATTACCGAGAAATTACTCATAATCCCTAAATTCACTGCATCTTTAACCTCAGTCAATCAGAAAACTTTAAACCCTTGGAATTAAAACATGCTATTCGACCGCAAAAAGAGTTTTCTGTATATTGTGTCCCTGGTATTTCAGTCTCGCGCCATACAACCTTCCCTGTCATCTCCCCCTCAGCCTCGCTAGTGTTCATGAGTGCAGGTGCGCTGGCTCCACTAGTGTGCGACTGCAGTTCTGTCATGTTGATATTTCCTTAATGAGTGTCTCCTCAAAATTTTTCTTGTCGTTATAAGATTATCCAGAAACCTCCTCACTGGATGCATGTATTTAAATCATTCATTCATCGTTGAAAATGATTTCAGTTTTTTACCCAAGTATTTACAAATGTATTGAATAATCAAGAATTGATGTGCTGTCGTAGAACTATGAATGCAGGAAATGATTTAGTAAGAAATGTTTAGTTGTGTCATCTTGACAAAAAAATTGTTCAACTTATGCAGTAACTATAACGTTGCAGCAACTATTCGAATTGTAAATATTGTGTGGTTCATCACAAGGTGCTGCTCGTGCAATCGCTCAAACATGAGTAATACCCAATACTCCATCGCAAGTGCCATTTCAGACCGACTAGATCCTCACAACAAAATTGTCAAAAAGAGTGTTAAATTTAGGATGCAGTACTCATCAAAATTTTGCATCAACAGTTCTTTTCATTCGGTCATTAAGTTGAAAAAGCTGCTTTCAATTGAAAACTGCGAGCAAAATTTCACTTTTTGCCCTTGTAGTGAGCTGACTAGAGGTTCACAATAATATTCTGAACAGTAGTGTCCTTTTTAGCAAACATTACTCATCAAAATTTTACGTCAACAGTTCCTTTCATTCGGTCATTTAGTTGGGCAAGCTGCTTTTAATTGGAAACTTTGGCAAAACCTCAATTTGACAGGACTTGTGTCGGGCGCCCTGAGATTAAATTGGTCACTTCTAGTGATGCTCCACGGCACTGCTTTACTGGCAACGCTCGGCTACCTTTCACAGTCATCTCAATTCATACGACGCTTTCTGTGGAGGAAAGACAAATTTCAAAGCTCTTCTGATCACAAGGAATCAAGTTTCAGCGCACCGTATTCATATTTTAATCAGGGCGTATTCAATTTTTAATGAACAACTCAAAATGTAGAAGAATATTCTCAGATGCACTGAAGCGTAGAATTTTTGAGAGTGAATTTTCATGTTGTGCCTTTCTTTTAAAATGAAAACGCGACTCCAAAATATTATTTTATCAGTTCATTCGGTATTAATTTTTTTTTTTAACTTTTATGAAGATTTTGCACCTGTTTTCAACCGCACATCCGGTTACCTTTTACCAATATGTTTGTGTAAAATCTGATTCTTCCTCAAGAGAAGCCGTGTTCAGTTCTCATCGACATGCACATAGTACGTAGGTGAGACGTACGTATAGATGAGCATAACAACTGTTCGTCAGCGTGTAATGACAGATATATCATACTTGACGGGTATTAACATACCCAGCTCAATCAGTGAGGTACATTCCATGTCCGGTGCCAAGTCGTACCGGCTTGTGTGTTTAAATTTGCTGTGATAGTAAATTAGATATCTAAAAAATCAATTCCACATAATTTTGACAAAACAAAAATCGGTTTGCACAAATATGCCCATAATTCTTTTTTCGGTGATCGCCACGTAAATCAAAAAGTACACGTTGTAAAAACATGTAATTTTTTCTCGTCGAAAATATAGTTTCATTTATGATCAATTCTCCTATTAAGCACTTGTGTTCATTAACTAATTAATAGAATAAAATTTACAACGTTCATTAAAGTTTTCATCCGCTTTCGGATGATATTTAACATCTTTCGTTTTGAAGGCCACAACTGCGCCCCACGTTTGCCTCCGCATTCATAGAGATAAAAAGTCATCACAGATGCACGCGTAATCTTACAATTAATGTTCGAAACATTTACTATTTTACATACGCTGAAAGCAGATCATTAAAATTCCTGCGCCTGAGAAATTTTAAGTAATTTTTCCCATGGCGTTTTTATTACAACCAAAACATTTTCACGTAAACTCGAAATACTGAAGAATGGTAATTGCTCTCTTGATTGAATAATTTACATGCCTTGACAGACCCAAGTGAAAAAATTCTGTTCACGTATTCGGGTAAACTCATAATTGTGAAATTCATTCCTCGGTTCCCCCCCAACAACATAACCCTAGGAAAATGTTTCTTTAGTTTAGAGGCATTTAAACTTAAGAATGAGATTAATAACCGGAAACAACGCACAATATTCTACAGAAATCGACCAAAACATCAATAATCTATTCAGCCACTGAAATTTGAGTAAGATTCATATTCAAAGAGAAGAGCCGGTTTTGATACTAGTTGCATTTTCTGATGCAACTAGTTGGAGATTGGAACTTACTGTTCTCGCTTCGGTCTCTCAGTGAAGTCAGGTGGTTGATTCATTTTTGTACCAATCTAATCCATTAAAAATTTTCTTCATGCCCTTCCATTAATTCTATTGACTATACTTTGTTTTTGATTTGCAGTACAATCATGTACTCATCACAGCCTCATAGAGGTCGTTAAGCTTGAATGCATATCGCTGAGGCATTCAAACTGCAAGTAAGGGCAGGTCGACTCTGCTGACACGTACAATTTTCTTTTAGACTGAATGATCAGCAAGCAAACTCATCAAAAGTTCATTGCTAGAACAGCGTGGTTTTTGGGTTAAATCAAGAACTAGAAGACAATCTCATGTCTGACCTGGATATGTCTCAAGAAGGGTACTTTTTATTTCTTCGAAAAGCGCACCTTATACTTAACACAATGCCCCAACATCAGCTTTCGTCAGTAAATTCTAAGAACTAAATAATAAACTTTTTTTAATAATACCTACTACACGACACATTATTGCGTTTTAAATCTACTTTTAAACATAGAATTCATCAATTTTTCATTACTAGTAAGTCAAACGAACACCTGACGTATGAGAAAGCTCGTTAAAGTTGTTAGAGAGAACACATTCCAATTTCCCGGCACTGGTAAAGCCGTGAAGTAGCCGTGTTCATGCAGCACAAGATGGGTGGTGATGAGAATATCACCGCTATTTTACATTCATTCAAATGTTTTATCGTAATCAAAAGAACTAGCAGGACCCGAGGAAATTCCACGAACAATGTTCTCAATAAGCAGGTGGACCCGTGATAAAATAAAAAATTGACGAAACAACATACCAACATAACAAAAAAGTTAAATTAAAAAATAAAAAATAAAAAATGAAACAAATAAAAAATAATCAATGAAAAAATTAAAAGAAAATTTAATAAATAAAACAAATAATGATAATGAAAATGAAAAAATAAACAAAATAAAATAGATAGGAAATGAAAAAATGAAAATTAAAAAATAAAAAAGATTAAACAACTTAAAAATTAATAATTAAAAAAATTAATAAAAACAAAAATTGAAGAATAAAAAATCAAGAAATAAAAAATAAAAATGTAAAACATTAAAAAAATAAAACATGTAAATACATGAGAATAAAATTTAAAAATTATAAAAATAATATATAAATAAATAATACAATAAAATAAAATGCTATTGGTATTTACCAAGCCTTTTTCTCTTATAGTAGAGAGTGGCTGAGTATCATTGACATGATACTTTTACAGGGGATGTACATGATAGGGGTTCCCCAAGCCCAAAGTTACAATTAAAGAAAATAATCATACAAAGAATAATAAATATCCTAACCTAACCTAATTTACCCTATCCCTAATAATATCCCATCCTGATGAAATGTCAAACGTATCAATGCATGTAAAGGCGATCTTTTTATGTAACACTCAGGAATTCGGTATCCATGATACCGCAAACTCGGGTGAGAGCGTTCACACGAACTCAGTTTTAGGCGTATTAATATATAGATGCTATTTCCCTATCACCTATTATTTCACGTTGAAATGCTATTCCATGTTCACATGTTCATAAAAGAGTTGTGTTCGTGAAAGATTTTTACCAGTAAACGAGTCGAGTTATATCGCCACTCATCTTCAGCACCCTACGAAACGACCTAAAAACTAAAAATAAGATTTGTATCACATTTACAAACAAATAAGACTTCCTGTGATAGCGAATAAAAATTAAAGTAAAAACAGAAAAGTAAAAGCACTAACAAAAAATCTGAAGTAGAAAAGAGCTGGGACGATCATTTAGTGAGGGTAAGTGTCTTTGATGTTTTGCTTGCTTGTTGCCTAATTGACGCTTGATTTGAGCTGACGTTCTCTTCTAACTCAGTAAATGTGTTCGTACTATGCTGATCAAGTTTAAATACCATTTTAAGATCAAATGGTTCTTCGTGTTTTATACTTTTTGTATTTAAATATACGTTTTCTCATAGTTTTCTTTCAGCCTCACTATCTAGGTAAGGAAAAATCTGAGAAACCGGAGACAAAAAATAAACGTCATTGCATTAGTTTAGAGCTTATTTAAAAACTAAAACATGAAGAAGTTTTGGTAACATCAAAATCAGTCTGGTGATTGAAAATCACCTTTCAAGCAGTCTGGTGATTAAAAAATTAAGCTATGAGATAAACTAAGAGCAGGTCTGTGGTACTGTGCCCTCACTTGGCATCTGGTGGGACACATGAAAGAAATTAGAAAATGAATGACTATTGGCAGCCCATCGTAACAGTAAGCCCTACAACACTTCGACCTGATATACAGTTCAGAGCGGGAAATGAAGCCTCCTCTTTTGAGCCCAAAGCCTCAGAGAAATTTTGCTTTCCATTTACTAACCGGTAGCTTCAAGATACGGTAATAGAAAATAAAGAGTCCAATGTTCCACGTCTTTGATTACGATTTGGACAATAACAAACAGAATGAAGACAGGATGAGTGGATCTCCCATTTAGCAGTACAACTCTGAGAAGATTAAGTTCCTGGATTGCATCACACAAGTTTAATCTGTTTCCATTTGGAACACATCTCCGCACAAATTATTTATATTAGTTGGCCGTTTTCGCGTTCACGGAACGCGCGCAATGCTCTATTAGGGGAATTGAATGCTTCGTCACGTCTCAGAGAACTCCTGAAATAAAATCATACATAAACTGTGGACTCGTGGACAATAACGAAGCAAATCACGGCTGAATTGAAGCTTCATTGTTTTTTCTCACGAATGATAACTGGATCAATGAACTACAACAGTGGTCGCGAAGAACCGCAAAGCCGATCCATCCCCAAAATGGGCACCCTTGGAAACAATCTGGAAGCCTAGTGCGTCTAAGTGGAACTCCGTGCTGCGGAATAATAATGGAACTTGTAACAAGCCCTCAGCACCTTGCGCGAGTTTCCAGAAAACCTCACCACAAAACAGCCCACCGAGCCCTCGAGGGAGCAACGCAGGAACGATAACTGAACGGAGGAGGTGCAGCCCGACGCTGAGCTTATCGTCTTGCGCGCTAATTTTCAAACTAACGTTCGCAAAAGCCGTCCCTTATCACTGGCATCCTGTCCCTGGCCACACCAGCGCTGCTCATTAATTTTCAACGAAGGATATGCTATCATTTGGCCAAAGAAGTAACTCAAATCAAGAAGCACGTTACCATGACTGAATGGTGTTGTTACCACAGTTCTGAGTGCTCGATGAAATAAATGCAGAGCAGTCTTCGTTTGCTCCAGCTTAAATGGAATACCCTGAAACAGGGTAGTCAAATGTTTAGCAGTTTTCAGGTTTTTCTTCAATTGCAGAAACGATCGTGAGTTGGTAAAAGACAAATAAGTAAAGCGAAATGATTTAAAAAGCAACCGAACATCTATAAAAAGCATTTTCTCCTGTAAACTTTTTGGTAAGATAAATTTAGACAAAAGGATAATCGCTCATCATTGAGATATGATGCATATTAAGGGAGCACAACTGGCGGTCACAAATAGTGTTGATGTCACTATTTCTAAGCTGTAACACAAATGCACGCTCAAGCATAATTTAGTCATTCATCCCCAATAAAATGAAAATGCATTTCTCAATAACAATTGTCAGTGAAATAACAATGCCCTATCTTCAATCAAAAGATAGGTTGCCACTGCAGCAACGCAAACAAACCTTGAAGCTATTGCGTTGGAAAAAGAAGAGGTCTCTTGAAATTCTACGAATTTTGCCTGTACTTCGAAAGCTCGATTTTTGCGGCCTCAGGAAAGGCAGAAACCTCTTGCTCCTGGATATTTGTGGCCGTGATTCGTCGACAGCCAAACCGTACATTGCCATTTCAGTTGATTCAGCACTCGCTGAAAGAGGATAAGCTCCTTGAAATGTACACCAGCGGACCTTACAAATGCCAGCTAACTTAGAAATAATTATCTCTCCTTGTATGTGCGTGAGTTCCTCCGCTGAGAGACTTCAGCGTTCTCTGCTCTGATGTACAGCATATCTGCCTACAGCTCATCAAGAGGAATGAAAACAGTCTAACATTCTGGCCAACAATTAAAAAAAATCGGTACTCTTCATGCCTTCTTGTGCTCATTTGAACAACTCGCAAAATCACCAGCGAAGATTTTTCGGAAAATTTCCCTCGCCATCAGTTACGCTCGAGCCGTGTAAGGCTTCATGCACGGATCAATGCTTAAAATATTCCCTAAAATTGGAACGTGGAAATAAAATTTGCAGTAGAGAGGCTTTTGACACTTCTCAGCACGCCCAATTTACCGTCACCATGGCGACAGTATTCAGAAGTCCTCCAATGATGGCGCAATTGTGGTCAGGCTGCACATGTTGGTTGGTCACTAGAGATGCGTGCTCGTTTCCAAAAAGTTCCCTAAATAACTTGTTGCCCTTATGACCGAGTTCCAGAGTTTTAGAGAATAAGCAAATGTGTGCAAAAGTAGTGGAACTTTACGGCACCGCCGATGGAACATGTTGCCGAGAAGGTTGAATCATCTGTAAAAATCGCATTGTTGGTTATTGGGTACTAGTTATCAATAAATCTGTTCCTGTTCTCCTTTAAATTACTGTACTTTAAGGGAACTTAACTCAGTGCAGAAATTGATGTAGTGAATCTCGTAACATCGTCTGAACACGCTTCAGGTTTTCATTCACGTCGTATCCCAAAAAGCAGTGTGTCCCTTTCTAGAACTATTGAGCAATATTCACATTGATAGGCCAGCAAATATCATTCGGCTCGCTCGCTATCGTGCTGTATCTGAACTGCAGCTGAACGCAGTGGAACACTTGGCACAGAAGCGACGACTTCACTCTCACGTCCATCAGTAGTCACTTCTCGATAAGTGTTCATTGACGGCTGCTAGCTAGATAACGGTGAAATCAGTGGTCTGAATTCGGGGTGAACCATACCAAAAAGAATTACTATCCCTGAATAAAGTGAATTCATTTATTTTGAAAGCGTGAAAATAGTTCAAGTGAGAACGAACTTTTTTCTGTACGAAAGTTGAAAATTTAACCACTTGACTCGTTCGTCTTTAGAAAATTAATCCAAAATTTCTTATGTTTCGAAAGTCGTGGTTATATCATCATAAATTTTGGTCACTTTAACATGCATCGTCTTGAACTGATGGCTTACCAAGTGCATCAATATATTATTCGCTTTCATTGCTGCATTCATTTTGAGTGAAAGCTATCAGGACCAAATGTTGTCACAACTAAACCATTTTCAATGAAGAGGCTGGCGATAAAGTCCTCGACCCGGAATAATATAGCGGAAAAGCTGCTGATTTAGCGTACCTGGCAGTGGGTCAGCAGGTCTGTAGTTCTTGTCAATATTTCTACAAACATTACAACCGTTGAATTATCGGTGATCAATGCATACATTATGATAACTGTAAAAAGTAACTCAAAAACGATTAACAAAGGTATATTTAAACGGTACATCAAGAAAATCGTCAAACAAGAACATCTTTCTTCAAAGAAGAAAGACTTCTCAGTTTTAACTCTGCCTATGAAATCATCGCAAAAAACACCCTGAGCGACTCAGCAGCTTTGATATAATTGAAAACGCTTGTGTTTTAAAGCTAAACTAAAAATTCCCACAAGGTTTTCACACGGTAAGCAGCACACGTTCTCTCAACCTGCTACACAGCGATGTACAAGCTCTAAAACCTTCCTCCAAAGGAATTTTAGTGTCGTCGTCGTCATGCATTTACCCTCTAGTTGTTATGTTTCCATTCTATCTTAAAACAGCAATGCAATAACGAAACTCGGGTGCTCTAATTTTTTTCTGGAGTCGCTCACTCCAGGCACCGCACCACCTCCCTTACCAAAGCCCGGAGTCGCCTTTTACACAGTCGAACTTGGACAGCACTTGTTCACGAGCGAGCCTCGGAAGTAGTTCATTGGATGTCGTTCCTGCTCTGAACGCTGCCATCAAAGAGCGGTGGTGGCTCAAAAGCCGCTCAATGACTTTGTAGATGAGCTTTTCTAAGAAGCGCGAGAGTCGTGAAATTAAGCTGAAACCTTTCTAAACAGGAGAAAAATTAATTTGTCACGAAAATTTAACCACGAGTCCATTAAATGTAGCTGTTCAGAAGTTTCACAAGTGTACACTCATACATTTAGCATAAATAAATAGCATAAATAATCTTTCGAAGATTTTATTCAAAAAGATAGACGAAAATTCTTTCAAGCGACATTAAGGGAATGTTATTCGGTTCCTTTGCACCCGTTGCTGTTATTTTGTTTCAGGAAACTATAGTCAAACAATTTATGTGGCTCTATTTGTACAGAAATTATTCCATAAGTATTCAGTTTTTTCCCATGTCCACCTGAATTCTTTTTCGTACCTACGTTAGATATAATGTAAAAAATTTCATGTAAAATTTACTGATTTTTACTGATAATTCGAAAATAGGCTTTTACAATATCTTAGAATCCTCCTACAATTACAAGCGGGACAGAAAGACCTTAATTACCGAATTAGTACCCAGGGCAACGTGTGTCGCAGCTGATCTATTATCAAAATACTGCTGAATTTCAGCAAAAAATTCTATTAGAACTCACTCTTTTATTCAATCTCGATCATTAATTCATTTTCGACGGATGTGTCCCATGATAAATTAAACCCTTCAAAATTGGATTACCTCACACTTGCGTAAAACATTTTTCATCTACCACTTTGTTTAACCTTCTTTATATTATCGTTTATAATTATCGAACTACATCAATAACTTAATATTTAGGCAATGAGAATTTCTTCCAAATAAGTGAGATAACGAGAATCATAATAATCTAATGATAAAGGGCAATGAGTTGCAAGAAGATTTTTCAAAACCAGGCACAAGTGTTTCTTTATGTGTGATCACCAAGATTGATGAGCCACAACAACGCGCTTCACACAAGCGAGGATCGTGTAGGCGTGCTCCCAATTATTCAGCAAAATAATTTTTCAGCCAGGAAATATGTCCATCACGAGCAGCTTAGCTGTGATCCCAGGGGCAGATTACAGACTGACGAGAAGCTTTGTTTTGACGTCACAGCAAACACCTAATTTGCCGCCGAGAATTAATGTCGGGAAATTTTGCTGAATTATTCGGTTAGGTGTGTGCTCTGTACGACCTATGCGAGTTGTTTTCGGTGGCTGCATGAATCGTAAATGAGAGCAAAATCCAAGCTCTAACATAATAATTCAGGGTCATCCCATAGCACTTCTGCACAAAATAATAATATTTTCATTGGTGCGATAAATTTAAAAGCATTTCGTGTATTTAGCTGCGAAAACCTATTCCTTGTGAATTTGTATCACTCCAAAAGTCAAATTCTGTGGTCGGTAGCATGGCCTGTTATGTTTACGTAAAATTAATGAATTATATTCTGTTTCTTAGAACCCACAAGTTTTACCCGTCAAACTCAGAGTACACAAACAATGGTCATAATGAAGCGAAAAGAATGTACAATGAAAATTTTCTTCTATATGCTGCGTGCGCGTTTACAACTCATGCAGCCGTAAACAATATCTCAACATTGGCGCTTGCGGAAACTCTGTGCGTAAACTATCTACGATGCATACTGTACTGAATAACGGAGCCTTATGACGGAATAATGGGAACACCAACACAAACACCGAGAAATTCTTTACAATATAAATTTTTGGGTGACTGAAACGAAACTAATTGGCCAAATATACGTATACAGATGCATGAAAGTAGAATGTGCAGAAATAATCAAGAAAATTTATCTTTCAAAGAGAGTGTAGAAAACTAAAAATTCCGTTTGGAATAAATGTTTCTGTTGTTTTTGAAATGGCAGCCAAGATACAAGAAAAAACCGTAGATCTGGTGTTCCACGACAGATATCTCTAAAATCTTTAAATAGAATGCAGCAAAAAGTTAAAAATAATCCAATCATCAAAGGCAAACAGTCCCAAGAATAATTTTCAGCATCAGGCACAGGTGTTTCTCTACGCGCCATGAGTAATGAACTCCGTAGAGCTGAACTGAACCTGTACACAAACTTGACCCTACGCAAAATTTGAGGCGATATATGAAAGTTAATTTGCTGTTAAGATCTTTAAAGTGCATCCAATTTCTGTGGAGGATATGCTTAGAAAAATAAGGCAACCTTCTTAAATAAACCCCAAAATACTGAATGAACGAGTACAGGCATAGATTGATTACAATGGAAGGGAATAGCGGGCGCGTAATAAAGTATTGAATAAGGATTGTATATTAGTTGACATTGTACGAACACTCTTTTCAAATTAGCAAATGCAAAAATGCTCATACTTCTTCACTAGTTAATTTTCTTGATTTTTCTCGCATGCTCTGTTTTTAGGTACAGTTGTACAAATTGATTTGTATATCACTGTGAAACTACTAAACACCAAACCTATTCAACGGAAGTTTGCGTCCACTCATGGGAGAGAAGCCATTTGTTGACGTGTGATTTTATAAGTCTACGACAGTAGTGCTCAGACCACAGAAGCTGAACATAAAAGCAATGGAAACAGGTAATCTGGTCAGACTGGTAAGCATGCATTCACATTATTTCAGCCCACAACACATGCTTCAGCCGCAAATACCAGCAGAAGCATGTCATGTTGATCGTCTGGTTCCTACCATAAAACATGTAGAGGACTATGTGATGGTGTGGGATGCGATACCTCTGAGCAAACAAGTGCCACTTGTAGTTTTGAAAAGAAATATTACAGGCGATGATCATTTCAGAACTCTCGATCGAAGATTGTTCACTCCCTGAGCTTCAGATGCTTCAGACCCTTGTTTCTGGAATATTTCCTCCATTCCAAGATGATAACCCCACTGTTTACATTTGTCGCCGTGTTCTCACATGGAAATGAGCTAATGTTCATGTGAAACGTCCGGCGGGGTGTATTCAGAACCCTGACCTCAACATCGAAGAGCCTTTGTTAGGTCTTTAAGAAAACAAAGTCTGTGACCAACTTCACACAAATGTACTGAACTTATACCGGTCTGCAGGAAGAAAGGTTGAAAATTCACTAGAATTTTGAGCACGACCTTCATTTGTCAGTCCAGCGTTGGATGCACACTACCATTCGAGTCAAGGAAAGCGCAACTCTCAACTGTTAAAATTTATGCATTCTTCCACAGGTGTTCCTATTGTTTTGCACTATACCTGCACACATCAGCTCTTTGCCTCGCATTTGATACTCTGGTAAGAATCACTTGCTTTTTATTCAAAGGAATACTCTAGTCGTCTGCGTCTCGGTTGAAATATATTCCAGCTCAACTGAGTTTGAAATCCGTATAATATTGAGATAGATCGTGGAACCTGAAGCTCTACAGATAGACCTATTTTATAGTGCTAAATAGTATTCTCAGGCTTAAGTAATATAATGCGTCTATTCTGATAGTTAAAGTACTTTCGTTTTTCGTGAAACTCAAGATCCGTTTAAACAAGAAGATAATAGGTGTCATCTTTGTCAATATATTTTATAAATACTGATTAACAGTTTCAGACAACTCGAATAGACAGCATTGTTACAATCGGCGAAGTCGGATTTGCTCGTGCCTTAGTAATTTCTGCAGACATTAGCGTGATACGTATCGCGTTTAGAATGAACGTATATTGAAGCAATTAAAAAAAGTTTTCAGTGTGTTAACAACATATCTCGGTCGTCAAAAAAAAAATAATCGTAATATTCCCATTGATAATCAAAATAATAATAAACAAGATAATATTCAGACTAAGAGGCTACGTTTATATAACTGCACACGTAATAGCATGCCTCAAAGCTAATTTTGGATCGATGAATTCAAAACTAAACTGCAACGAGCAAGAAAATTCATGTTTGGAGACTGAGGCAGCTTTAGCAGCTTCACGCTCTACAGTAATATATCAGAACGACAAATATGTTTCCTTTAACGTAAGGTTGCTGCAATCAGAGAATGAAATCAGGTCCTGAATAATATTAACTTTCAATCGCCCAAAATTATTACTAGACATTGCAGTATTAGTCTTTAATACAAGTGCTGAGTAACGTCCTTGCCGAACACTGTCAAAGCAGAAGCGAGTGAAGAGAAGTTTGGCCAAACTGAAAATTTGAAATTTAGACCTGACCAAAACTTTGCAGGGAACAAAACAAGAACCCTAACTTCGGCCAGGGCTCAAAATGGAGCAGCTCCTTGTGTTTAGCGCGCTGAGGAGCGGGATCTTGAGGCAAGCAGTTAGTTAGTTAGTGGTGCTGAGTTATTGCTCCAAACCTAAGACACTTTTGAAGCTGAATTTTTTAAAAATGAATTCATTTTCAGAAATAATTTCCAGGGAAATTTGTTAAATTATTGTCATGGCATCCAAGTAACATAACAAAATGAGACCTGCCCACCTGCCCCAACGAGACCTGCAAGCCTTATTTGGTGTGAGAAATGAGACCTGCCCATCATGCTTTGATATCGCAAGCCTTATTTAGTGTGGGAAATGAGACCTGCCCGTCATGCTTTGATATCGCAAGCCTTATTTAGTGTGGGAAATGAGACCTGCCCATCATGCTTTGATATCGCAAGCCTTATTTGGTGTGGGAAATGAGACCTGCCCATCATGCTTTGATATCGCAAGCCTTATTTAGTGTGGGAAATGAGACCTGCCCATCATGCTTTGATATCGCAAGCCTTATTTAGTGTGGGAAATGAGACCTGCCCATCATGCTTTGATATCGCAAGCCTTATTTAGTGTGGGAAACAGTTCATATTCAAAAAATCAGGTTCGCACTCAGAAACATCTACCATTGAATCCTGCGTAAAATTTTAGCGAAAGTGATCATTAAAAGACAAGTTTCAAGTCCGAAATTGAGCTCCAAGAAATTTTCTGAAAGAGTAAAACAACTGAAAAGAGACTAAATTGTATGTTGCTGAAGTCCCAATCGTCCCACATGGGCTTGAAAATCCCCCGTCGAGTAGGTCCTAACAAATACGGTCCTCCTTTGAAAATAACTTTAATATGTTGTATTTCTTGTTAAATTTCTTCCTCAATCTCCATTTTAGAGTTCACAGCCGAACAGCAGTTCCTTCCTTACTTTTTATCGATGTAACAATCTGATGCCAATGACATTCGAATGACGTTGTAACAGTAATGACAAAATACTGATGTTAAAGGGTTAAGGTAAAGTTTACTGCGGCCAGAAAAACAACCTCAGCCGCAGTGATGATCCGTCGCGCCCACATCACTTGTCCTGCTGCTTGTCACGGCCCCGGCAAACTTGTAGACGCAGGCTTTAGTGCTTGGGTGAATGGGCGACATTCGACCTTTGTCTTGTACCTCTGCGGCAAATACAAGAAAACGAAAAAGAAAAAACAAAAATGCCATGTATATAGTAATATTTATACCTAATGTTTAACATAAGATTGGGCTTAAAAAATGTGATATAAGGGTCCTCAGAATGTAGTCTCTTGCCAATAGTTAAAAAATGGAGAAAAATATAAATGTATGCCTTCGGGTAGTTTACTCAATAATCAAAATAACTAATGAACAAGTCCTCCTGTCAAGAAAAATGAAAAGAATGAGGAAATCTAAACACAAATAAGAAAAATGAACAGCAAAAGTGACACGTCCCTTTAGAAACAAAGCAAAAGCTGTTTAACATCATCAGGTGTACACTGCTTCTAGCACTCGATGACGGATCCTCCAACAATCCAATATTCCGTATCTTTGGATAATTTATTTGGGTTATAAACTTTAGCCTTAATGTAATTTTAATGGAGCTTATCAACAAGCTATTTAATCATAAAAATTACAAACACAAATTACACAGAGTTGGTAGCAATTCTTTGCGCCATTTTCGCTGAGTTTTTGAGTCAGAGAGCGACCATGGCATGAACGGGTAGTATTTGATCAGGTGGGCTGAAACTAGTGTCATCAATCTTACGACAGACAGCATTGGAAGCAGCCTGGTTCTGCCTTGTATCAGCGTGCGAACTTGAGGTGTGCAGAAAAACGTTTTAGATCTCACAGAATTTACACTGTATTTTGACATTTCAATTCATCTCCAAATTGCTCGGTGATGTGCAAGAAGTTTTTGATGCTATTTTTATTTAATGAGGCGAATTATTTACCCATTTAGTGACCTCAAAAACTGTATTCCATTGCTGTCATTGTATGATAAACAACGAATGCGTTCACAAAACAATCCACGTCTATGAACGGATTCATTGCTTAGGGTCCGATGAAGAAATTCGGTTAACCTGACACACTGCACAAGTGAGACAATATCAGAAATTGTCAAGTTTATCAGAAATTGTCAGCCAATTATCTACGGTTTATCCCGTTCGGCGTCTGTTTGATAAACTTGGAACTGTCGGATATTGGGTTCGAAGTGGATCGTGCTAGAGCTCCTCACCCAAAGATTGTGAAAGCTTTCGAATTAAACTGAAACCCGATGAGGTCATTGCAGAAGTTAGTTAAAGAAGGGGATGTAAGAAACAAGTATGAAAGAAATTGTCGATGAAACTACAACTAGACGTTGCTTAAGAGGCAAACTGTCGTAACTCAGAGACATCCGAAAGCAAATACGACAGGCTAGAGCAATAGTACTTAATTCTGAACAAATTTGGGGTGTGCACACTTACTGATGCTATCGTTTTTTGTCAAAAGCCTTTCATTGTCGATGAAAAGCAGAACTGCTAAAACGACAGACAAGTGAAAAAATCCCTGTCATACATCTCAGACCCTCAAACAACAATTGTAGACATCATGTTGTGGTCGGCCTTCTCTAGAACATCAAACATCATCGTATTACTGTTTGACGAGATGTGAAAGCGAACATAACATAAAACACCCTCTTATTACTATTAACGAAATGTGAAAGAGAAACAAAATTAACTCGGATAAATTTTGTCCGTGCTCTTAAGTACGCTAAAAAATTCAATTACAAGACGTCTATGTTTAACAAAACAGCCCTCTCACGCACACGTCGAGAATGATACAACAAGCGTCGAAACTACTGTACAAGGTTTTGGGTAGAGGATATGTGGCCCTGCTCATTGCCTGATTTCATGGATATGTGGCCCTGCTCATTGCCTGATCTCAAGGATATGTGGCCCTGCTCATTGCCTGATCTCGAGGATATGTGGCCCTGCTCATTGCCTGATCTCAAGGATTTGTGGCCCTGCTCATTGCCTGATCTCAAGGATATGTGGCCCTGCTCGTTGCCTGATCTCAAGGATATGTGGCCCTGCTCGTTGCCTGATCTCAAGGATATGTGACCCTGCTCGTTGCCTGATCTCAAGGATATGTGGCCCTGCTCGTTGCCTGATCTTAAGGGACATGTGGCCCTGCACAAAACCCATACTCAAAACCCAATGGATTTTCCTGTTCAGTTTATTTTAAAATCTGAAGTATAAGCATAAACACTGAAGCCCAGAAATGTTTTTAAGAAAGGCATGGAAAAAGTTAATCTTCATCAAGATGTGCTCGGCGATATAGCAAAAAATTTTTGAGGTTGACTCCAGCTTTTTGTTCGGTATAGAGAAAGACTTATAAAATAACATAACGTGATGCAGGTATATGTCTTAGTTTTGAACTGTTGAAAAATTTTTCTTACTGAAAGGTAAAATGTATTTTATTTTTACACAAGGACTTCTGTGTAGTACGCTAGGAACCCTGTCCGTACTATGTAGCATGCAATAGTTCTCAAGTAGCCTTAACGAGAAACTCTTCTCCAGCTTCCCTTTTTATTTTGCTTATTTAAAGACTTCCGTCACATGCAATTCGCATAAAAATTCATTTTCGGCGCCGTCGGCACCGACGAATACAAAAAAAAAGAGATGAAATTTGCTAAGACCCAGTAAAACTCAAATACCCAATGACGAAAGAGTTCCGCTTAAAAATGTGTAAATGTTTGAATAAAATAAGAATCCCTGGAAGACACAGTGCAAAAAATGAGCATGAACTGCAGCCACCATAAAGATATAGGCACGAATCAATTGCAATAATTTGAGCAGATTTTCTTACGTCGGTCCACTGACTCGAGTACCAATGGAGTGGTACGAGGTGACACATAAAACTCACCTTTAGGCTACTCATTTGTGTAACGAAACAAATGTTATCCACGATATTTTAAACTATTAGCCCTTGCTGTGGACTAGTTCTTTCACATTAATCTATTTGGGTTAAGTTTTCTTAAAAACCACAAATTGGATACAGAAAAGCAGTAAATGATTGAAAATTTTACACACGTATCCATCACAACAGAAAGAGATTCTTTGAATGATTCTATGTCGTAGGCGAATAGCAGTTCCATGTCTCCCCAAAGTCAAATTTTTTCTGATTTATAGATAAACGACATAAGGTACCCATCAATTAAATTATTTTTGTTCCATGGATATTTATTCACTCATTCATTATATTTTCTAAACTTGGATGCTCGTCAATTCACCTTCCTCAACCTTAAAAAAATGAATTGGCCGATTTTCCACAGATATATTTACAGCACTAACAGCACAATCGTACTAAAGCGTGCTTTCAGTAACCAAAAATGCAAATAAATTCTGAAATAAATCTTATTCTTATAATTTATTGAAACGATTTCCTAGCGTTGACCATGCCATGAAATAACTCATTGTACAATTTCAGTCAAAATATTCAATTTCAAAACGCATTTTTACAACATCTTTCTTACGGGGCAAAATAATTTTTGGCGTGTTTTGAAATATCTCAAGGAGACTTTACCCAGCCTCCGGTCCAAGGCTGCTCTGATCAAAAGATCTGCTCAAATTTTACGCTAAGGCGAGGCTCCTCAAAGAGCTTCGGCTTTCATAATATGTTGCTCTATATTTTAATAAATTTTTTAACCCTTTAAAAATAAGCTTTAATTGCTCCGTTTAGGCTTCGACGCACAGACAAATAAAAATTCTTTTGAGTATGTGAAGCGTGCTCGTTAGAAGAGCCGAATTGTTGAAGAACTCAATCTTTTGCTGAATTAAATTTGTACTCGGCTGGAACCCAACACCTGGCCCCACTTCAAACAGCGACAGCGACGCTCGGTTCGAATAAAACGACTGGTGTGAAATGGCGAACACTATTCTCTGTCAAGTTGAGATTGATGGGAACTCTTTAAACTAAAGAACTTTTTCCACATTTAGCGATTTCAGAGTAAATAAATTTAGGAAATAGTACATTAACTGCGCTCACGTAGGGACAGTGGGCAATCTGTGTTGGCTCCTCGTTCGCAGGACTTGATATTTTTATATTTCACAAGACGAGAAAAATTTGGCAAAATGTACCATCTAAATTTATTTCGTATTATGGTATAACAACAAAGAAAACATGATTTTCCATACAGTTCATCTTTTCAGGCAAGCTGATTCGTTTTATATGTCCCTGAAACACATTTCGTTCTTCGAACCGATGGTCCGTCCATCAGGAGTATCAGAGACGTTCTGTGCATCAAAAAGCTACGGCTGATGACTATCAAATTTCGTTTATCTTTTATTACTTTAAATGTGAAAATTATTGAGATTTGGCAACAATTCCACATAATTTCCTTCGCATATACTGTAGAGCTAGACAATCGTAGTTTCTGATTGTGTAGCCAGTTTGAATTAGTATATAATGTTAACATAACACTGCATTTTATACGCTTCAATTAAGAAATCATTTTGTTCTTCGAGCGTCTTTCAATAAACGTTTCCTTTCAAACTTAGTAAAATAATTCTGATAAGATAAGCACATCTTTTATAAAGCTGGAAAGAAACCGTTTCTGCGACCTTAAAATGTGTTAAATTTGCCAAAAAATTTGCAAATTTATTCACATAAATCACATAACTTTCGTTATCATAGGTAGCTCTACATATCCAAACCTTAGCAAAAAATTTCTGTTAATTCGTTTTTATTTACTCAAACCAATATCATTGCATGGGTCCAATGTACATATGCTTTCAAAACAACCATATACATATATTTCAGAACTCCCTTCCAGCACGATGAGCCTTGCTAACAATGTTAGATCACACTCCAGCTGCTGGTGCAATTGATTTTCCAATATTTCAGATTATTGGCTCCAATCCCACAGATTGTGTTCTCGGAAGGCGCTTCAACAAAGTTTGCTTACCTCAAAGTTTTCATTTGATTAACTTAGATCCAAGCGAGGAATTCGAACTAATCGTTTTCTAGGCAAGCCTGAAAGTTGTAAGGCGCCCGGGAAATGTGCTGTCTTTCTTCCAAAGGAAGACCCATCTGTTTTCTTCAGTTTCTTCAGCTGAACACAAAGTCGACATTTGTGCGTTAAGGTGAGTAAGAGTAACAGAGTGTGAGGGGGAACCCATGAGGTGTAGCCAATTACCTGCGTTTTGCTCAAGTGTCTGATAAGCTGAACATGAGTACATGCAGACCAAGTTTTAAAGAACTTCTCAATCCCGGTCGAGTTTCTCTAAACAGATGTCATGGATTTAAGAACGAATTTGAAGAGTAACACAAAGACGACTCAACGTCCGTGAGTTATTCCTTGCGCCCTTCATGAAATGCGAAGAATGAGGAGTTCATAGTGAGAAGAATAGGCCTGAAAGGAGGGTGAAAATAATTCGTATATTAGACTAACTTTAATAGAAAAACGCAGCTATTTTTTAGAAAAACGCAGCTTTGCCAACAGATGAGTTTGCTTCGCAAGCTGAAGTTGCGACACGGACACCTGTGTAGCACATCAGATCGTACGCACATATAGGTTTTTCATAGCATGGTCATTAGTAGAATATCATTCTAAATCATTATAATAAGATGCATTTCCAAATTAATATTGTGTTCCTGATTATTTAAAGCATTCTTTAGTACGAATGCGCTGTTAAGCTTCGAATGTATGTATGAAGTATCACACATCTCTTCACGACGCTCTTGTGAGTCCAGCGTCGTGGACAACAATGTGGACAACCACAGTGCTCAAAAATCCTTCGTGTTTTTCTGTACTTCTAACTTTCGTCCACTACGCTATACTTCACGATGAAACACTAAGGTGGAGCAAATTACTCAAAATCTTGTCCTTTTGAAAAGCTCGGATGTTTTAAAAAACAATTTTTAGTCGTCAATATTTAGTTGTGTTTGTGTAATGATGTGTGATGGTCGTGTTGTATATTGGGGAACAAACATATACGAAAGAAAACTTGTACAAAAGTGTACAAATTCTGATAAAATGTTCCATAACACTACTAGTAGATGAAATAAAAAAGTTGCGATACTTAGTTTCGCTTGTCGTGATACACTCAAAATTTTATCTTCCTCTTAATGTTGCATTTTTATTTGATACATAATTTAACATGTAAGGTGGTCATCGTATGTTAATATTAGTCGATATCAATCTAGAAATGCGTAAACGGCCTGAATGAATGAGTAGGAAATATCGATCTATTTGCAAGGAGTTCGAATTTGAAGAAGTCTGAATTCCCGAAGAGGTTCGAATTTCTGGGTAGTTCGAGTTTATGAAAAACGTGGGTGAAAAAATCAGTAAATGTAATTTAAGGATCGTGATTCCCCGATAAATGATACTCTTACATCAAGAGAGCAGCTGTTGGATGAGAGCTACTGAGATGACAGGACACTTAGATCAAAGTTTTTTGAATTAATTCTCACATTATGTCTCAGCTCGTATTTGAGTAGATGAAAGTTGAGTGACCGGAGGCGACAGACGCGATTCAAATGAGGAGAAAAGGGAGGACCAGAAATTAAGGTAGGGGTCCGCATACATGCTCCAGAAGATACGTTGAAACATAATCATTTGAAGCAGTTTTTGGTTGAAACTCTAAGTATCACACCACTTCCAACCTGTCACATCATAGAGACAAAATTGAAAGGCTTGAAGTCACAGGGGCCCTGGAAATGCTTTATGTAATCCAAGAGCGAAAAATAAATTTTGATAAAATTTCACAAAGCTCATAAACGAACAACAAAATTCTCGCAGAATATACCCGCGTATTAGGCTACATAGGAAAACAATTTTCGCTGACATTCATTGCAGTGTAAGTCTCTTTAACGAGCCTCTGAAGTTAACAGAAAAAGATCCAAAACTCTAACGAGTCGGCGTCTGAGTGAACAAAACTTTGTGAGCCGCCGACCCTTTCTTCCTCTCCCTTGCAGCTCGGACGGCGCCACTCCTGTCATCATATGACCAGGGCTCTAACAAGCGATATTGAGGGCTTCATTTCAGCGTAAAACATTTTTTTCCGCTATTGGTGAGGTAAAATAGCGATTACTACGATTTCTATAAACGTCATTTTTCACGGGAACATTGGTCATTGAAATATGAACTCAATGGAAACGTGCCTGTAAGCTTCTCGCAAACGAAATATGAATGATCATTCGACAAAAAATATGCAGCACACGCTTGGGAGAGACTGACAGAAGTTATTATTGTGCAGACTTTGAGCAGACTACCAGAAATGAGGCTGAATATACCCTCAAGAAAGAATATTTACTGATAAATCAAAGTTTACATATGTCTCCGAACCTGTTTTTATGCCTGCAAATTTAAATTTGCTCTGCACCATTTTCAAATTTTTATCTTAGTAATTTTACGCCAGTGCAGCCGAAGAAGTAAGAAGAATTGTCAATTCGGTGGAACTCAAAAATATTATTAATAATTTTTTTAATGTGAAGCAAAGGTTATTGATTTTCAAAGTTTTTATGGTTTCGAAATGGTCAACTGAAGTGAACTTTCTTTCCTCATACGTCGAAAATAACCTGCATTGTATTCTTACTGTAATCAGAGGATCAGATCTCAGTCCGATGGTCTACAGTACATTTGTGGTCAGTTTCAGAAGGCAAAGCGTGTGCTAAGCCAAACAGAAGCTGCGATACCCTGAGCAATTATAGCGCGGAGAGGGAGAGTGTCTGTCAGCAGAAGATTGGCGGCCTATCGTTAATAATTTCGTTGCACGTTTGAAGCTTTGTGTCGCCACAAAAAGAAGCTACTTCGAAACGCCTATAGATCACCTAAAGAGGAAACAGTTTTTCTTCATAAGTGCTTTTGTTAAATTTGAGTTGCTTGGAAATTTTACGAAACAATTATTTGTACCCTTTATTTCTGGTTACCCTGTATAAAAACAAGTGAAATAACAAACATCAAATCTTTTGTCTTCATTGCATTATGATTAAAATTTCATTCGAATCCTAAATCATGGTCTTTAAATAAAAAATTCGTTGAGCTTATTCGTAATCGACTAAGTTTACACAAAGGACGGCTAGCTTGTTATACTTATTAAAACATGAGGTGGACCGCCAGCGCAAAGCAACTAAAGTCGTTTGGTTCGATAAGACAAGTTGTAGAAATACTGCATGATTTTTTATTGTCTGATGCGTAAGGTTAAAGAGGAAACCCTGAATGGCAGTAAGCTAATGCTTTTTTTTATCCGACCATCTCCATTCTAAGTTTAACCCTTGAATAAGCCTAGGGCATGAATAAGCCCAGGGCACGCTGGGCATGGAAGCGTTCGTATTCAACATGAGAAGCTGAATAAGCCCAGCGACACCACATAATACTTGCGAACCAAAGAACTTTTTGCTCTATTCTGTTAGCTCTACTAGGACAAGTGCTTTTTGAAAGTAGAAACACACTTATTTTTACCTTAAGAAGCCTCGTGGCATAAGAAAAACAATGAAGATGTAAGTGTTTAGTACTTAGTGTGAGGTATGATCTCCGTGTGCTCGTCTTTGAGCTCGTCGTCCCTAAATAGATGGACAGCACTGTGGTATGGAGATAGATAGAGAATGACATTGAGCAACTGATGAAGCAACTGAGAAAAAAAACTCTGGTTTTACTTGATATAGAGCCTTCCGTGACACACAGAGCAGTTAAATCAAATACTCTCCTGTACTTGCAGAGTTGCTAGTTGGTTTCCAAAAATAAGTGATTTTGGCTCATGTGTCACTTTGACTTTTCACCCTTAAATTGTTCTTGTTCGTAGAGATGTAAACCGTCTCTCCTCATAAACGTCCCATACAGTAGACACACCGTAACTTCTTATATTTTCATTTTTTCGTCCAAGTCTTTCGAAAACAATGTGATCAACAGCCATCCTCCACACTCACCCAACGTTACCTAACAAGTTTTAAAAAAAGTATTTGAATAAAAAAGAAACTTACAGTCAGTCGTATGCGGTCAAGACAATAACGGAACCCTAAGTTGCTGCTCCAATGTGATAAGAAACTCCTAGCGCATTGTCACTGGCAGGTCGATCTGAGCGCGTCAACATCGCAGGGCAAGATAGGAAAAAAATGCGTCAATGACATGAAAGATGTTCTGCATAAGCGTCCGAAAGCCAATGAAATTCAAGGAAATTTTAGTTATAGCAAAAGTCCAAGACGTGGAAAACGGGGAATAACCTCAACGTTCTATGCACGTATGAGGAGAGCTTCCAAAAATCTACGCTGTCTCTAAGAATTATGCATGACTTTAGTCATGATCGAGAATCATTGGGTGGATCAAAATACCCGTTATACTATTCCACAATTATCCTGAGCAACAACTAGATTAACTGCTCTATAAGTTTTTATTTAAATCAAATCGGCGCGATAGTTCTGCTGCTGCATGTGGAGTAAATCGTCCTTGACTGCGAGAATAAAGCTGGTGCTCTGAAGCTCACCAACAGCGAGAAAATATTCATGCGTGGGAGCCGCTGCGGAAAAATTTGATTTTCTCTGAGCATGTGAGTTGCATTTCGTGAGGACTCTGATCAATCCATAGAGACGCGGGCTGACTGCTCCCGGTGGACAGCATCTCACACACGGAGCTGACGGCGGACTTGGACGCTGATGCGAATGGTTTCTTTTGCCTCTTACACTCAACTCAGGGCTTAAAAATGGAGGGCTTCAAAATCATGTAGAGTCCTAAGAACTTCCACCGCCAAGAGATAAATTTTGATTACTGAGGAACAACTCGACGATGGTGTGACTACTAGCAATATTTGTTAGATTACGTTTTTTTAATAATTTATGCGTGATTCTTCACCCTTATTATACCTGTATCAAAACAAGATGTTTCTTTTCAAGTGCAGGACTACGGTGTGTGTCACTTGACAGGATATCTTAATACAATCAAGTTGGTACTTGCATAGCAGGCATTTATTCAAATTCTTCATAATTAATGCCAGAAATCAAAGACTCTCATTCCATGGACGGATAAATGCTAATTTCGTACACAGGGGATGAAATTATGGCTAAGTTCAACATATAAAACGATAAAAGCAAATATTATGTTAGATCGTCATATTGTTCTGAAATATTGTTACAGTAATGGTAAAGAGATGCCTGTATTTAATAGCGTAAATTAATTATCTACAGAGTCGATACCCTCGAAACACTAAATACAAGAGACAAACCTTTAATTTTAAACGATGAACAAATACAAAAATACAACAAAACAGCTTGACAGTTTTCTCTTTTCAGTTTCTCGCTTAACAGTGTTCTCTTTTCAGAATAATGTTCATCCACTCTAAATTTTGTTTTTCATTTTGAAATACATTTCTTTACAAATTCAGAGCCATGGTGTTCAGAATTATGTGAATTCAGGGCCGTCCGCCAACAAGCTGTGCCCAAAATACGACCAGAGCTGCGCTACAATGTATCAGGAAAATTTTGCTTTAGGAAACATCAGTAGTCGCTGAACTTGTTCGGGCACATACATGTAAAATTGTCTAATAGTCTTTAAAAAATCTTACTGAATTGTCGTTTGTAAAAATAATAGATTATCCTAGCTAAAACCAAACGTGCAAGGCTACGCTTGTGACTATGATGAATTTGCATGCTTTAATTAAGTTGCGAAAAAATGCGCAAGTGCAGACGCAGATGAACACAAACAGCAGAAAGCAGACCTGCGCCCACGCCTCACATCGGTCACTGCAGTGAGGCTGAGGCCATGTTTTCAAAAGACACCCTGGTAAATGAACTGCTGGGGCACCACCAATGCGCACACGCAACACAAAGACCAAGTGTGAACAGAGAGTGCACACACGTGCATATGTGCGAGGAGGCATGAAGCCACACCCTCGAGGCCACAAAGTGACTACACAAGTGTGCCAACAGCAAACACACACAAACACACACACACGCAGTCGCTCACACACAAGCCACTTCACTTTAATAAGACAGACGATGAACGATCGGGAAATTCGTCTAACTTTACTGTTTAACGTTTATTTAGCTCTGTCCAAAATTTGAAACGAAAATTAAAAGATTATAATTTTCGCAAGCATGGGCTCAATTTTTCTCTTAAATTTTACCTACAGGAAGAAATACTAAAAGGGTTTAATTTTGAGTGAATTGTTAGGATATTTCAAAAATACAACAGAGGATTTTAACCATTTCAGTTTTTCGTCATTTAAAATCTAAGAATATACAGACGTCGATTGAGGTTACATTCGTGAAAGTTTAGGTGTATCCAGTTTTCGTATACTTAGAACGTCAAGAAAGATAATATTAAGATATGCTCATCATCACTGCAGCATTTGTAACCCTGGCAAAACGGCTCAAAATAGGCACAGCTATTAAAACAAAAACCATGAAATTGTAATAGGAAAAACACACAAATGAACAAATGGTTTTACAGATGAATCGTCCGAAAGGAATTGATTGCTGAGTTCATAAACTTTGTATGGGAATTTGCAGGCTAACTAACTTTGAAAAACCAGGTAAACAAAGGAAGACCGCATTAAAAAAAGGAAGACTGCATTGAAAAAGGAAGACTGCATTAAAAAAAGGATGACTGCATTGAAAAAAGGAAGACTGCATTAAAAAGAGGAAGACTGCATTAAAAAGAGGAAGACTGCATTAAAAAAAGGAAGACTGCATTAAAAAGAGGAAGACTGCATTAAAAAAAGTAAGACTGCATTAAAAAAAGGATGACTGCATTGAAAAAAGGAAGACTGCATTAAAAAAAGGAAGACTGCATTAAAAAAAGGATGACTGCATTAAAAAAAAGGAAGACTGCATTAAAAAAAAGGAAGACTGCACTAAAAAAAGGAAGACTGCATTAAAAAAAGGAAGACTGCACTAAAAAAAGGAAGACTGCGTTAAAAAAAGGAAGACTGCATTAAAAAAAGGAAAACTGCATTAAAAAAAGGAAGACTGCATTAAAAAAAGGATGACTGCATTAAAAAGAGGAAGACTGCATTAAAAAAAGGAAGACTGCATTGAAAAAAGGAAGACTGCATTAAAAAAAGGAAGACTGCATTAAATAAAGGAAGACTGTATTAAAAAATAAAAGCGTTTAAGGTACGCATACTGATACTGATTCCAACTGTTGGAGTGGCTTTCTTCCCCCTTACAGCAATTTATCAAATGATACCGCACAACTCTCCCTACTGTCTCAGCACGTTCGTTAAGAGCCACAGCAATATGGAGGAGAAAAAAATCTAATAGCTGAATACGCGTCGTAGAGTAATAATTTATTTTACCATTATTTAAATAAATTTGTTGCACAAACTGAAAAAGACACTCTTAGCTGAAAGGAGAATTTTTTCGTCGGATGATGCGCACGTACACTGCGAAATGCAACTATATTGAAAAACGTCTAACATTACGGAGCAGGTCGTGCGTATGAACATCACGCCAATAGTGACTTGAGCGACGGTGTGCGTAAAACGTAACAACATATGAGTTTGAGTAGCTGAGTATTTACAAATATCCCCACTTTCCATTCGTCGGTTCATTGCTAAGCATTTCACACCAAATCGACGATGGATGCACACAATGCCAAGCAACAAGTGTCTCTTCAATCCATCTTACTAAAAATTTAGCCTCGTATAAAA
>JACJUY010001662.1:37332-49202 GCA_014220935.1 Platorchestia sp. MABIK | reverse complement strand
GAAATTGCTGTCCAAAAAATCAACACCCAATACTAAATGTACACTGGTGTTAGACACAACTGGGAAAACTGCAAATGAAGCTTCAGTCATTTGTACACCATGGATACTAAACAAACAATTCACTTCTCCTGTGGTAGACAGAGCACTTTTACCAATTACATTAAAACTTTTTGTTTCTCAGACATTGATAATTTCAGTTCTTTCACTAACTACTCTGAAATTAGGGATGATGCTGCACCAGAGTCAATGACAGCTAAAATTTCTTTATTATTAATTTCCACTAAAACTTTCAGTAAGTTGAAATCACCGCTGACAAAATTTACTATTTTCCCTGGTACAGCTGGAACATCTGGTGTCTTAGCCTGATGAGCAGGATCAGCAGCAGCTGACTCTACCAGCTTCTCAGCTTCCTCTGCTAGGGTTGCACTTGGCCTCGATGGTCCCCCACTCGCAACGAGACTGGTCAGTTTTCCGTTGGATTCCACTCTCTAGATTTTGATTTAGAGCGGTAATTTGGGTCATACTTAGGACACTGCTCTATGTGGTGATCCTTACCACAAACCAAGCAAGATTTTGAGGCCTTCCAGCAGTCTTTCTGTGAATGATTTCGATTCTTGCAGTACGAACAGCCACTTCTCTCATTTCTATTACTCTTCTTCCACTGCAACTGAGAATTACCGCTGCTAGTAGGTCGTTGGGTCTTGTTTTCCTTCTCATCCTTAGGGAGTGGACGAGTACAAGAATATACCTTAGTTTTCGCAGATGGCAGCGGAACTAGAGCATCATTGAAGTGGGGGAGTTCACTGTCTTTCTGTCCTGACCACATAACAGATCTAGGCCTTTCTTGTTGCAAATCCTTTGCCATCTGAATGCGGCTGTCAAAATTCAGGCGTTTCTTCCCACCAGCGGCAGTGGCTTTGAGAGCTCTCTCAGTATCATAGATTTTAGACCTGACTGAGGGAGGCAAGGACTCCAGGAAATACTGTCTAAGCTGCATGGCACACTCCTGATCATCAGGATATGCCAGCTCAGCAATTTCAATTTGTCTCATTCCATAGAGATCCCATTTTTCTCCTGGCTCTGGCACTGCTTCTCTCAGTTCCTTCCTCCAATGCTTCCTACCCTTCACCTTCTGTTTCTTGTAATACTTCAGTAACTCCATTTTCATGTCGTTATACTTGAGCTTCCTTCCACAACGGACCTGAAACACAGTAAGGAGATCTCCTTCCAGAAACTCAGCCAATTTTTGAGTTTTATCATAGGCATTTCCCTTAAATTTTTTCTGGAAGTAGCCTTCAAATGTGGTGAAGAATTCTTTCAGTTTTACTCTGCCATTGATGTTGAACTTGGGTGGAGTGACGACCTCACGATGGTTCGCACGCGTCAACGATTGACGCTGAGCACGAGGCATGGGCAAGTCACCATCATCATCTGACTCATCCATTGATGGCTCTAGGCTTTCACTAGACAGGGTCGTCTTGAATGAGGACTCTGAAGATGAAATCACAATTTCTTCAATTTTAGCTGGCCTTTTAACCTTCTTCTTTACTGCCAACTTCCCCAATTTCTTCTTGATAACCTCCCCTTCTGCACATGCCAATGCATGAGACTTGGCCTGCTTCTGATCACTTGCTCTGGAGAACTTGGGAGAGAGGACTTCATCCGAGGTTGCGGAACTTGACTTCAGAGGATCCCCCTCGGTTCGCTGCTCAGGATCACTAGGCAAGATGTGAGGACATCGGTCGTCCACCGAACTCCTGGTCCAATGCCGATCAGAGGCAATTGTCTCCAAGGTGGCATACCATTGCCGGTATGTGAGACACTGGTCTGCCTGCTCAACATTGGTGAGAAGCAAAGCCTCAGAGCGAGAAACAAGTTTTGCAGATGATATGCTGCTCTTTCACTTCTCTGCTGTGCAGCCAGGTAACCACCGCCCAGCCACCGAGGAAAGAGTGTCCAACGCAACTCATCCAAGACTGGGAGCAGAGTTGGGTTGACATTGTACCCAAATTGGTGATTAATTAGGTCGGCTCTAACTTGAGGGTGGGCAAATTGAAGCAATAAAACTTTGAATTTTCAACACTTCAGTGAGAACACAATTAGCCACCTCTGAAGCTGCGTCCTGCTGGGCTGGGTAATCCAATAGCCCCAGCACTGGACCAACTGAGGGACGAGGCTCTGCAGGGACTGAGAAGCCATTCTCAACCACCGAAGCCGCCTTGTCCAGCACCACATCACCACTCTGTCCACGCTCCATAGACACCAACTAACAGTGTACCCCGTGTATTATAGTACAAAGAAATTGAGTTGTGTAGCAACTACAAACGTAAGAATGGAAGAATCTATCCCGTCGGAGATGCCAATGTTGCCGTTTGTCTCCCGCAGGTGAGATAAACTCGTTATCTGCTTGTTACTAAATGGCAACTAGTTTAGGAAAATAAAACTCTTCAACTTGATAAATTGCTATTGGAAAAATAGTGATACAAATGGAAATGTTATAGATGACAATGATTGGGTTAATGAAACATGGACACTGAAGAATGGAGTGGAGCAATCAATGGAACTAAATTAATGGAGTAAAATTGGGACTAAATTTATGAAGTAAATCAATGTAGCAAAAAATGGAACCAAATTAATGGAGTAAAAATGGAACTAAAAATGGACCCATAAATGGAGCATGGACAGGTGGGACAGAGACACTGCAGAAAATAAACCAAAACCTTAAATTAATTACCTGTCAATAGAAGTGACCAAGAGACCAGGGGAGGGAACGTGAGGAGATTGGGATGCAACATGCAAATATCTCAACTAGCAATATAGTATAATACATGCAAAAAGATATTTACAGAAATAATCAGAGAATATGGTATTTACAAAAAGAAATGCATAAGTCAAAGAAACATATTACACTATTTAACTTAAATGAATGAGAACATAAAATAGAATAAATTCTATAACTCGAAAAAAAGAACTTAAAATAAAATAATAAATCAACTAATAGAAATCAAACAGCAAAAAATAATAACTGAATTTCAACAAAATAAATAATAGCAGAACAAGCAAGTAACAAAATACATCAAAATTACTCACGTATCCTTAAGAAAGGTAACTCATCAATTCACCTACCAGTGCAACTGGAGCTTCACTTTTATTTAGAATTTCCTTAGGGTCTTTACTAATATTTTATAGTAGTTAAATTTATTACCAACTGAAAAGAATGATAATGTACAATTAGGCTATAATCAAACAGAAAATGACAATAAAGATCATTCATGTAAAAAGAGGCATGAAGGCTGTGCTATAAAAAGTAGCAACACAACCCCCGGTTACAACATTTCATTTATGTTGAGTAATTCCGGTCTACAGTTGTTGCAGTCTGAAAGCAGGCACTATGACATGTCAATTCTCTTCTGAATTCTTCAGCATTCTGATTTTGATTTGTTGTGTTTTTTTTCAAAATTTTGTAAATATCTTGTACTGAAATAGGGAGATCAATGGAAGGTACCTAGATTTTTAATGCTTGATTTCTTGCTGAAATGAGTAAACATCCATAGTTACAATATTGGGCTATGATTTAATTTTATAGCTGTTTGGTAAACTACATTCAACAGTTGTATCTGTAAAAATTTCTTTTTTATTTCTCAAGATGTCTTTTACTTCAACAGTTCCTAAGTGTAGCTTTAAATTTTACTTAAATTCTTTAGTTTTGTTTTTGTTACATTTCAAGTTGTGGAAGTATTGTGGACTATGTTCTGAAGAAACACATGGATGATCATGCAAACAATTCTTCTGAATCAGATATTTCTGAAGATGAAAACCCATCTGGTGAGTACAGTAGGCTACTAGTTTTGTAAGCACCTTTTATTTTGGTACTACAAGACATATTATATTATCGTGTTAGTTCAGTGGCACCTCACCATGCGTGTGCCTTAACAAGGTTTGTCAGATACGTGCTGTTGACTGAACAATTTTTTGCTTTGAAATAGAAGATATATTTAATGTGTGAGTGTCTGTTTCAGAGGAATGGCTGGCTGCACATGACCCAATTGCCCACGCCCTAATCAGTGTGTTTGTTTGCTTTGTGGTGGAAGCATTTTGATACGTTGTTCTTACATTTTGTGCATATACAGTACTTTGTCACATTTCTTCTTATAACTGTGTTTTTTATTGAAATAGAGCATGAAATACAAAAAAAAGGTGTGATAGTGACTGACTGGGCAAGACAGTAGGAGTGACAGTACATCAACAAAATGTACTGTGCTTTAACCTGTAAATGCTAAACATGGGTAGCATGTGTACTGTGCGCATTATGCTCAACAAATAATTTAGCATTTAAGGTTAAACAGGAGTTTATGAAGGATATAAAGTTGGCTAAAGGCATTGCGTAAGCTTAAGTTGGCTGATTTCCAAAATAAAACACTATATAAAACCAGATTATTTCTTTACATTTTTCATTGCTTTTACGCAATATTTGTCATTTATAAATACATTTTTCATTCAAAATCATGTAACAAAAACAACTGGGATAGCATTTTGGGACTGAAACAAATTAATGGCATTCCAATTAATTTGAACTGTGAAAATTGCTTTGGGATATGAGCAAATTGAGGTTTGAGCAAAGTCACAGAACAAATTAAATTCATATCTTGAGGTATCACTCTATATAGGTATTAGACTGTGAAAATGAATTGAGAATGTTGTCAATCATTAGATTAGAAATGCTTAGTGAAAAGAATGAAAATATTCAAATTTTCATTAAATGGTTTGGAATTCTGTTCCACAAAAATGATCTCAAAATAGGTGACTCTGAAGTACCAAACTGCAGTGTGAGTGGGCAAGGATTGGCTGCGTTACATCATCAAGGCAAACCTATTCACTTTTTGTATTTCTGCTCACCTCGTGTGGCTCTTACATATAGTACATTTGTATGAAAATTAAAGTTCAGTCTCCCATTTCCTATCTCATGGGGCTGCACACTTTGAGTTATATAGAATTTTTTGGCTTATGTTTGTGCACAGTAACTGTGTGTCTTGGTTGGTAGTTATGATGAATCGTAAAAACTCTCCATGGGGCAATGGAATTAAGTTAAACTCCACCTTAATGTAATTGTTCTCCATAAAGGTGTGCAGCCTCTATGTTGAAGGATGTGTGGCAAATGAATTGTAAATGCACAACGCAAACATACAAAAGCTGTTCTCCATAAAACTCTTCCATACAAGATTGCCATGTGAAGGTTTTGGATGTGGAAGCTTAGGCATTCAAGATATTGGCTATATTTCTACAGTTAATATCTCACTGCAGTTTTGTCAATTTGTCTTTGTTGGTAGTTATGAATTCTATCAAAGGATTTGTGGAGGCCTTTTAAAAGGTTATTTTTGCCATGCTGTCACAATATAATGGGGATTGGAAAATTTGCCAGAGAACAAATGCTTAGAAAAGTCTTATGAAATCAGTTTTACTGGCAGAAGTCTCTTGTTATTTGTTTGTTTTTATCCCCCTTTCCTCTTTTTGCCTCTTTTATAGGCAATAGCAGTACCTATACCAGACAACTAAAGTATGTTTGAACTGTTTGAATAGTTTGAACTGTCTAATATTTATTTCTGTTTTACTTAATTATCATTCTGCTCTTAACAAGATGATTGACCAGCATCTTTATCTTTGCAATTGTGCTAGGCTGTCTATTTCATGTTCCCAAAATTTCCCTTTGCTTTTAGATGCAATGGAGTGAAAATTTGTTCAAAGGAATAGTGGTATTATTTTAATTAAAGTTGAACTATGAGGAAATCTAACTTTCATGATATTATCTGGTTCTTTCTGTTTCACAGCTCGAGCTATGGAGCAAAATTAGCTCTATTGCTTAACATTATAGCTCTGATTCTATGGATGATGTGGGATTACTTGTGCTTGAACCAACTTCAAATTTTAGCTTCAAATTGAATTGAGGTTAAGTTGTATGTTTGTGTTTATTTTAATTTTTGCTGATCAACAAACCACACTCTTTCTCATCTTAAGGATGAATTCAATGATACTGGATTGTGAATCTTCTATATTGTGCGGTGAAGTGTCACCAGGATAATAGACTAAGAGAACCCCTATTGTTATCAGCCAGCCCTGGTCATGAGCTGTTGTGGGCATGTAAGGAAGGCTGCTTAGAAACTGTAAAGAGGATCCTTAGGACAAACAAAGACGCAGTTGCTGCCGCTGATAAGGACGGCTACACACCGCTTCATCGAGCTGCTTATAGTAACCACAACACCATTCTCAAGGTATGGATCAGTTGGAGCATGCACAGCTGCTGTTTTATCTAGTGTGAGCTACTGTCTGAGAGTGTTGGAGGATTTATTTCTATCAAGATATTCTACCACAATCTTGTTCTGTTTGTGTGAATGGAATATTATTCTCTTCAGTGATATGTGACTTGATTCCTTGATTTATTTTCCATTTAGGTTGGAATTATTTTGAGTCCTTTCATGAAAGCTGCATGTCACCTCAATATTTTAGCTAATTACAGTATGTATTCTGATTATTACTTCTCAGGCCATGCAAATGTAAAGTTTATTGTTTAAATCAGCATTGCTACTCATATACTGGCATAGATATAGATATGCTTGAAGCTCTTGTATTATCATGCTCTACATCAACTGTGCTGATTAGTAAGCATAGGCTTGTCAGGGCAAAGTTTGTGCTCATTCTTGTTGAGTAAAGTAAAGTTGAAATAAACTGTTTTGTTATATGAATTCATGAAGTAAATAAACTGTGTGAGCCCATATTTAGATGAAGTTGGTAATTTTCTTATTATTTAGGTCACACCATGCGACCAATAAATCTGATCATCAAAATTGCTAATGTTTGCACTAGAGTTCATTGTTACATAAAATTAAAGGCATCTGCTCATTTATTGGATGCTGATGATTTGAGACTATCATTATTATAATAATAGGAACATCATTAAAATGTATTACTAACTGGTCAGTATTTTGGATAACTTTTGTATGATATAAACATAATTCATACTGTTGATGAACATTTAACTCATTCCAAGCAATGGAACTATTTATAGTTCATCCCAAAAACGGTCCCATTCAGCGGTGCGTCTATATATAGTCGCTGTTTTATTCCCCCTGCTACACATAAGCAGTGGCTACGATATAAAGACTGCGTACAGAAAAGTGTTGTCTGGCATCCTTTTCAGTTCCTGAGACAATTTAAAGCAATTTGAGCCATGAGTTAAGTGTCTTACTAGACGTCAATTTGGGTAGTGCTTGATTACAGGGCAGGAGAGGTAGCAGACTTCCTCCTCTACCTGCTTTGCTAGCAGTTTTTTTCTCGTTTTCCCAGTTGTGTTAAAATTTATTGTCCACTAATAATAACAATAGCAATAATAATGATCTCCTCTAATAATAATAGAAGTAATAATTTCATTTCCAAATTCTTGCATGCTTTTGTAAGCAAAATACTTCCTCTGCATTCTGTTCAAGCTTTTGACATTGAATCTGAAAAATCAGTTATCATATTCAGTACCATTCCATCTGTGATCCTAAAATCACATATTTGTGGTCCATTAACACACTTATTATCTTACGTCAGTACTCAAGTATAAAAAACGTCAGTACATATCAAAAATAAAAATCAAATACAAGTTATTACTTAACAAATTTTGAAATTGAAATTTATTCCTCCCTCTGTTTTATATGTGATTCCAAATAAACTGTAATAAATATGCAGTTTTCACTCCTATATTTCAAAAAATTAAGTCCAACTTGATCCTATTAAACTGCAGAAACTATAAATAGTCACAAGCTCATTCCATCCATTTAGCTGCATGATTATTTATAGCGTGCAGAAGGGACTGTCGTGAACAGTGGCAGCTACTATATATTTAGATCATTTCCAAATTTGTAGATACCCTGCTGCTTGGAATAGGTTAATGGCATACATTTTGAAATTTTGCTGTGCTTTTCCCTCTGGGGGATGTTCTATTGTAGCCATGAGAATTAGCATTCCCAGAGGGAATTGAGAGGTCCTAAGTTAAGAGTTAGGTAGGCCTTCTTTTTGTTGAAGTAGAATAGTTTTTTTGTTTTGTTATGGATCTTTTTTTTGGTTCACTGCTTTGCTATTTTCAGCATCTACTACTTTCTTCTCTAATTTCTATCTTGTTTCATTAACTTTTTCTTAACTTACAGTTTTAATGCACCTTGTGCATAGATTCCACGTTCCTCAAGTCCAAATAAAATGATACCTTTTTCTTTACCTCATTGGAATGCTTACATTGTGGAGGTTTCAACTAATTTGTCTAATCTAATCTTCTGTGCTGTAAAATATGCTACAGGAAACAGCGTAAACAGTAAATTTTTGTTATTCCCTATACCCTGTTTTACTACTCTGTTGTTGTTGGCGTTTGACTGTCCTGGTTGAAGTGTGCCTGAAAAATATTTGTCTGAAGATTGACATTGTTTTTCTTTTCATCTCTGAATATTTCAGGGCCTTCAGTTCAATTCTGTGCATTCAATAGAAATTTTACTCATTCTATGTACATTTTCTCTTCCTCAATGTGATTACTTTGCAATGCCCAAGCATGCCTTGTTTCCATTTAATAGTAGGAGGGTCGCCTGAACATTTGATCCATACTCTTCTCTCAGGCTTAGCTCTTTTGCTCTTCTAATGCTCCAACTACAACTGCTGTCATTCTACCTATCTATGCTTTATCATCTACTATACCTAATGTTGATACAAATTTGTAGTGCCTCAATATGTTGAGGTTTATCCTTAATGCCATTTCGCAGGCTCTTGTGTTACACACTGTAACCATCTTTATCTACCAGCTCTAAACTTGTATAAAATTGTGTTTCATCTTGCAATTTGGTGTTCATTATTATTTATTAAATCAATTTTATATACTTTCACTGCATTTATTCAGTCCATATAAAGGATGGCACTTTTCTCACTCCATATTTCAGTTCCATTCTCGGTTGCTACCTTGACATCATGTGTTACTGCTGCCCCATTCATCTCAGGCATTCCTTGCCTTGTTGCTACTCCTGTTAATAGTTTATAATGTTTTAACAACCAGTTAAAAGATTGTACATTCACTTTACTATACTAGCTCCTCATCATTTTAGACCTTATTAATTTTTATTTGTTGAAGGAATCGTCTATAATTCTCCTTCTGATATACCAATTGATTTTTTTCTCATTCATTCTTTCCTCATGCTTTTCTGCCTTGTATCATGTAAAAATCTTCAGTCTTCTACAGTGCTTGGTCCCTTCCAAAGATATTATCTTCTCACACATCTTCTTGATGGTATCTGCTCTGCTAGTAATTTTTCTTTTTTCTACTTAACAGTCCATTAGTTCATTATCGATTTATCCATTCACTTCAGAAACATTTTTTTTTTTTTGACACATGAATGTGCATTCTACTTTTAAATTTTAGGGGTTTGTACCATACACTGTAATGTTGATAATATGTTTGAATGTCCGAAAATTTGTTTGTAATGGTGGAGGGTCATTAAAGTTACCTGCATGTCTGATACAATTATAATTCAGCATTATTTTTTGAATCAGGAAACACCTAATCAAAATCCCATTTGTGGAAAATTGTATCTGAATGTCAATAAAAAATAATCATTATTACAAAATGCATGGAAAAAGAAAATGGGGTATCCGTTTTAAGAACGATTCTAACCGAAAAACTCCATTTTCGTTGGGAGAGGGTTTGATTGTTGCACACGGTAGTAAAGTGATGAGTGGTGCATGCGCCCCAGCTGTTGCTGCAGTGTGGCGCGTCTGTGACGGCCCGCACCGCTGACGGACGCACGGCCTTGCACTCGGCGTGCCACTGGGGCAACTTGGAGTGCGTGCGGCCCCTCGTGCGCGCCCACTCGGACATCAACGCGCAGAGCAACAGTGGACAGACGCCTCTGCACCTCGCTGCTAGGAATCCCAACGCTGGTACCTGCCATTTCTTTATTGTCATTGATTTGATCAGTAGAATGGTTGAGAAATTTTGCTTAAATATTTTTGTGTAGAAATGTGAACAAGATGAGAAGTATATTTGAATAGTTACATCATTTACTTTCATAAAAGTCGAGTTTTAAGAAAAATGTGGAATTTTTTGTGAAAATTTTTTGCTTTCTAAAAATTTTAAGCCCAATTTCCAACCTCAACTTTTTAGGTACTCTAATACTTATTGCTTGTGTACGTTATTGAAGGAATATTTAGCTTTCAGTCTTTGTAACATGAGCTCTAGTCCAATGACTTTGTTTTTATTGCTTATTGACTTTGCTCTTTTTTCTTATCACTTCTCTAAATAATATGTCATTCTTTTTTCATAAATTTTTGTCAGATGTGCAAACTTATTCTTCGTGAATTGACTCCTAGCAAATTTCTTACCATTTTCACAAGATTATTTAATTTTAATGGACTGAACAATTTACTTCTTACAGTCAATGGTATATTTACATTTTTTTTCATTTTCTCTTAACTGTTTAGCAGGTAACTTGTAGATAATCTTTAAGATTGTCATCTGAGACATACGCTATTCTTTGCCCAGTTTGTTAAGAACCTGAAGAACATTGATATCAGTGGTAGTGATCGTGGATTGACATCTAATGATGTTGAATATACCAAGCAGGCAAAGCTTTTATGACATTCCACCCTACTTTATTTCTCATGGTATATTTGTTGACATTTGGTTGTTCTGGTTTGGGTTCGCCCATGAACAAGTGGTCCTTGGAACTGAGAGTTACAAACAATTTCAGATTTGCCCATCAGGAGTGACATATCAGTTAATAGTACCTCTTTTACTTTTAGTGCTTATCGAATGCTTTGGTTATTCTCATACTATCACTAGTCGATGTGCAATTATAGTTCCTCTGTTTACGGCGGCAATTGTAGTTGAAATTTTGATGTACCTTTTCTCACTGCTGAAGTAAGATTAACAATTAAATTACCTTTCTATCTATATATTAATACACTTAAAACTAAGTTTGTGTGTAACGCTCCTCATCCGAATTAGCGGTATCACAGATACCAAATTCCTGAGTGTTGCATTAAAGGATTGCCTTTGCGTGCATTGATATGTTAGGAGAAGATATGTTAGGATAAGATTGGTTAGGTTAGGATACGATAGGTTTGGTATATATGTTAGGATGGGTTAGGTTAGCATTTGTTAGGTAATGTTGACCAATTTTTTTTTCACGGGTCCACCTAGCCTAACGATGACATTGGTTAGAGTTCGGTTAGAATATGTTATGTTCACCTAGCTTAACGATGACATTGTCGGAGGAATTTCCACGGGTTTTACTACTACGTAACAATACCCATGGTTTATTTGTTTGGAGTCCGCTTCTTCCATTTCTCTGTCATGCTCATAAATATGGCCATGATGACCGGATCTGTGATACGAGTTTCACCAGTGCGAAAGTACAACGAAATTTTTATCATGGGTACTGTTAAGATAGATATATTTGTTAGTCATCCACGTCTGGAAAGTTTGTTCAAGAAAAGTATTGAATCCCGTCATTTTTGGCACGCCGTGCACACAAGTACATTTATAAAGCATAATTTTTTTCAATTTAAAAATGAAATAAGCCATTACTTATACAGGAAAAAACATGCAAGGGCAATTTTGCTGATATTTCAAGGTAATGACTGTAATTACCTTAGAAAACTTTTCCCTTAACTATTTGAGTGTTGGGAAGCAAAGGGTGAATTTCAACGGGTCCTGCTAGTGTAAGTTATTTCCGGTCAAGGTTAAAACGCTGGGGATTCAAAAGGTGGCGTAATATTTTGGTCAACTGAATGAATAAATCACGCATCCCTACAGTTCTATCAATAAACTATTTCTTTAATCAACGAAATTAATGATG
>JACJUY010001662.1:18079-36344 GCA_014220935.1 Platorchestia sp. MABIK | reverse complement strand
TCAACTCAAATTTAAAGTCAATTGTAGTTGGCTATTTGAAAATAGCAAACGATAACTGGATCATGCTTTCGTTAAGCCTTGATGTAGTATTTATGAAATTTGAGTTGGGGACTACTAGTCGGTCTGCAGCATTATGAAAATCCCCTCCTTGGCCACCGGCGGCGCGCGTTGCGGTCAAAGTGTTAAATTCATGACAATTGATTAATTTACGGGAGCTAGGTTTGTTCATAATTCTCCTAGACGTTGAATTTACATGGGTGTTGGTTTTATTTCATTGAAGGTATCTTTCTACCAGCAGTTTAGTTCACTTAATGCGAATTTACATCTCTTCGTGTTGAATTAAGCTCCGTGCTCTAGCCACTTAATTTGTTTCACTTAGGCATTGTGTCATGTTTTCGAGTTAAGGCCACCATTTAAGAGCATTTTCAGTCAAAAATTAGATTTTCCTGATTTTTTTTATTGCTTTAAAAGAGTTTGAGAAATGTCCCCGAATGTCTGTAGAAATATCAGGAACGTATCCCAGCGCTAGCGCCCCCAGAAGGGGGGGAAGTGCAGGTAGTTAGGGATAAATTGAAGTCAAGGCGACACAGCCATACTTGTATGCCTTTCTTGGTGTAATAATGTGTAAATTTCAATTGTAAATCAATATCTAATTGAATTGAAAGAATGTAACAGTCCTTTAAAAAGGTCTGCTACGACTTTTCACTGCCCCCTCCCCTTCCCTCCTTCGAAAGGGGAGGCGGGGTAGATGTGCAAGGCTCTTCATTGGCTTGTAAAAGTAATCAAGTCGTATTTTTCATTTGTATATTTTAATGAGAAAAACGTTATTTATCTAGGTGAAAGTATATTAGAGTAGTCCATGATCTATTTTCAGCCTATTGGGGGAAAAAGCTGATGTTTTAAGGAGAGCATCCCCCTTACGGACCTTTTTTTCATTATTGAACCTACAGTAATGAAATTTGGTTTACTGATAGGAAATGCAATTAAGAATCATTTATCTGTCGTGACAAAATGCGATTTTCTTGAAAAGAAAATGGGAAATCATAGAAACGACAGTTGTGAGGGGGTTTTCTAAATGCTTCTTCTCTAACAATTTTTTGTGCTACAGTAATGATTTTGGTATCATTGGATGCAGAATAACGTGGACATTCCAAAAAATTTAATGCTTTTCCTCAAATTTCTAATTTTAAATTGAAAAAATTAAAAAATTTGAGAGCAATTTTTTTTTGTGCAAAAATTTAAATTTATGACGTCATAACTTTAGAACAAAAATGAATTTTGAAAACTATTTAATTTTTCGGAAAGCTCTTGTTTTTTCGCATCCAATGATATTGAAATCATCACTGTGGCTTAAAAACTAGGAGAAAAAGCATTTTGAATCTTAAAAATATCTTTTATAAAACAAATAAGTTTTCAAAACATTTGTTTCAAATTCTCCTAAATTTACAAAGCTAGAGCAATGGGGTTTGCTGCATTTGAAAGTGAAATGTGTGCTCTAAAATTACTATGAAATGGATTTTCAAAAAATTTCACGTGAAACTTTCCGTAGACTTTTTACCCTAAAATTATAACTTTTACCCTACCTCTTTCAAAATTTTTCCTTATAAATTCGGAAAGAATTCAAATCAAAAATCTGTCTTGTAGCGATTTTGGAGCACACATTTCACTTTCAAATGCAACAAACCGCATTGCTCTAACTTTGTAAATTTCGGAGAATTTGAAACAAATGACAAATATAAATTTTTTATATTATAAGGAATAATTAATTTTATATGCCCTAATGAAAAAAAACTTGTTTCATAAAAGTTGTTACGAATTTAGAGATCTAGTAGTCCGCAAATTTTCATAGATGTAAGTCCAATAGAATTTTTTTTTCGAGTTTTAGGAAATGGTGGCCTTAATAAACTCTCTGCCGTTGTACAGTGGCAGATTGAATTGAGTTATTGTCTAAAGCAAGATCTACATTGACGTTACCAAAGTTTTCACTTGTTTTATTTTGCACTCAATCTCAGATATGATTATCTTAAGATCTCTGCTGAGTAGTTTTTCCCATTAAAGGTTCTTTTATATCATGCGAAAAGTTTCTACTAATTGCAGACCTAGTCGAGATGTATTTTTTATAAAATTTATTCCTGTAGCCTCAATTGAGGTTTGTGTAAATGACTGTTGCGTCTAGTTCTGGAAGTCATAAGCCTCTGAGGGCATTAGGATAGGCAATAGGCTTAGGGTAGTTTGCCTTGTCTATCCTATGCTATGAGAACAGGCAATCCAACTGGGATATTGTTTGGTAGTCTCGGCTATAGGTAGGCTTTCGGGACTTGCATCTTTCATGCCCATTTAGCTTCTTTCCTTTATCGTAACGTCTTTGCTATCTCTCCTTTTAACTTGTCAGGGGAATACTACTATTGTATCAATGGGAATTAGCACTCCCAGGGGGAAAATGTGTGAGGGCCTAAGCTGAGAGTTGGGTAGGCCTTTTTTGTTGTTGAAGTAAAATGCTTTTTGATATGTTAAGGACCACCTTTTTTCGATTCACTGCTGTCCTGTTTTTCAGCACCTACTACTTTCTTCTTCAACTTTTATCTTGTTTCATAAACTTCGTTCTCAACTCACTGTTTCTATGCCTCTTCTGTATAGATTCCGCGTTCACTTGTCTCCACACTAAATGGTGCCTTCCTCTCGTTGGAATTCTTTTTTTTAGTGGTTAGGGAGGCTTAAACCATCATCTAATCTAATCTCCTTTTTAATTTCTTTCTATTCGTTTTTGCCTTACTGTTTCTATGCACAGGGTATCCTCTGTGGTAACACTGATCATTGATCCCCCGTTTTTTTTCATACGTTCCGCTCCAAATGGTCCATTCACTTGGGTTTCTTGAGATCACCTTTGCTGTGGCTTGTGAGTCTTAATGAAATGAGATGTTTTATTTACGGGGTCTAAATGTGTGATCTATGCAATCATCTGTGGTTTTAAGCAAGCTGTGAGTATTTATGAACACGATAAATCTCTTGTTCCTAACTTTTGTCCTCATAGAGCTGGTGTTCATGCCGTCAAACGCAGTAAACTAAGTATCTCGTGAAAAACGCCTGCTTTTCTTGCTAACATTGAGTGCCGTCATTCGCAGCGCGCACCCTGAAATACCTGCTGCGGCAGCCTCGGCTCCGTAAAGACATCTTCAATAGCCTAGGAGAGACAGCCCAGGACGTAGCGGAAAAACACGGGCCGTTTGCGCCCTTGTTCGACAGCGTACAGCAGAAACCCCTGACAGAGCTGGAAACCCCGGACTGCAAAGAACAGTCCTGCGAAGAGTCGGACTCTGTAAGCTAGAAGGTGCCAGACCAGTGTTCATGTGAAAATAGTAAACCAATTTCTGGTGCTCAGTTGTAAGCAACTAATTAGAGGCGACAGTTTAGCTTTTCCTATTGTCTGTCATCGTAAGTAACTTTATAGTTTTTATTTTGTAAGTAAAAACTGCATCACTTTGCTTGTGCGCCCATAAACTTCAGCACACTGCAGAGAGAGGAACAGGAGGAAAGATGGCTGTGGCTCGCCAAGTCGTGCGGCATGGGCTGGAGATGCGTGCGCAGTTCGACTTCAGCGCGTACTCCCTGACCTCTTGGTTCCCGCGCCACATGTACGTCGGCCTCATGCAGCTCATGGGCAAACTACACAGCATCGATGCCGTCATTGAAGTGCACGACGCAAGAGTTCCCTTCACAGGTCGAAATGTCAAGTTGTCTGACATAGGAATATTAAAACCTTCTCTCCTGGTCATGAATAAAGTTGACTTCATTGATCCTAAGTATCAAAGTTATATCGTTTCCCGTTTTGCTGATGTTGGCGAAAAGGTTATCTTCACTAACTCTAAGGATTCAAAGGATCAATCTATTGCAAATATTGTACCTGAGATTTTAGATAAATTAAGAGATGCGAACCGGGGCAATCGCTCCGATTTCAGCGAAATCAACCTCATGATCCTGGGAATTCCGAATGTAGGCAAGTCGTCCCTCATCAATGCGCTGAGGTGTCGCAATATGCAACGCAAGAAGGCAGCTGCCGTTGCGCCCAGACCAGGCGTCACCAGATGTGTTATGGAACGGATCAAGGCGAGTTCTTTGAGTGTGGTCCAGGTACTGAGCATGGCGCCCACTTGTCTGTGGTAATTGTGCATTCTGTGGGTGTGTAAGGCAGATACCAAGCATGGCTACGAGTTGTCTGTTAAAATGGTGCATTATGTTTGTGTGTAGCTTTGCTATTGAACATGATTGAACGGAGCGTCCTAGATGCATATTTTTTGTTCCTCTTGGCCAGTATCAAAGGGATCCCTTTAAAATTCATTTAGGAGACTTGCTAATAGTTACTTCATAACTATCAACATTATTTTATTTTATCTTGGGTAATTTTTTTTGACGGATACTTTCGTTTAAGTTACTGATCATTTGATCCACCAGCCTTTATTTTGACTAGCATGCGTGCAATAGTGACTGCTAAAAATTAAGAAACTAAGGTAGTTGAAATGGGTAGTTCGATACTTGACGGCGTTGAGTCTGAAAAGATGAAAAAAAAATATATCCGTATTCCAAACTGTATGTGTATTCAAAGAAAAATATGTTCAAGTTTCTGTGAAGTACAATATCTTGTGCGTTTAAACTTCATAATTTATCGTGACAGAGCTTGAACGAGAAAGGTGTAGAATATTTTAATGTGAATGGAAATATTTTGGAGTAATTCAAGTAGTTCAAACCTGTCCAGACGACAGCAGTACTCTTGAAATCAGCGATAGCACGTCACTGAGCAGGTGTGCCGGCGGCCCGAGGTGTACATCAGGGACACCCCCGGCGTGCTGTCGCCCACGCTGCCCAGCGCTGAGGCGGGGATCAAGCTCGCGCTCTCCGCCATCGTGTGTGACCATCTAGTGGCCTCTGATGTCATGGCTGATTATCTGCTCTTCAGGTAATTTTTTTTCATCAGGCTATCTATTTGGGGGCTTCGTTGATTTAAACTAATGAAATATACCTCTACTCATCGAGCGACGGCGGGCTAAAAAAAGTTGTATTATTGACACTAGTGGTACATTCATTAAGTCGTTATGGACTTCTTTGATGGCTTATTTTTTTGCAAGGTCGCAGCCACATGCCAATTTACCCATACGACCTGATGCATCTGTTATCGTTTTCTCGTTCATTACTTTTTAAGATGGCATAAACAGTTGAATATTCTATTCTCTGCATATGGTGTCTTTGCCCTCAGGGGCACACGAACGGGAATGGTTTAGGTTTGTTAGGTTTATCTATCCTGTGTTATGAAGATTGACGCCCCTAAGGGGATACTGTTAGGTTACCGCAGCTATGAACTGGGGAATTTCTATTTTTCGTGCCCACTTTTTCTCTGCTTTCATGCTTTCTTCACTGTATTTTCTTGGTTTTTCCGTCCCCTTCCTTCCTTACTTGCTGTTCCTATGGACAAGGTATTTTTTGGAGAACATTCTTTGTGCATCGATTCCTCGGTTTCTTCAGTTCACCCCTCAGGGGGAAACAACTATTGTATCTATGGGAATTAGCGCTCCCAAGGGGAAAATGTGAGATCCTGAGCTAAGAGTTAGGTAGGCCTTCTTTTTGTTGAAATGAAAGGTTTTTTGTCTTGTTTAGGATCATCTTTTTTCGGTTCACTACTGTCCTGTTTTTTTAGCACCTCTGACTTTCTTCTTCAACTTTTATGTCCTTGTTTCATGAACTTCCTTCTTAACTGACTGTTTCTATGCGCGCGGGTTCCTGTGCGGGAACTCACCTTGTGCATAGATTCCGCGTTCCCTTAACTTCATAGGAAATGGTGCCTTAATCCTTCCTCTCTTTAGACATCTTTCTTGTGGTAAAGGGAGGCTATAACTAATCTATAAACAATCAATCAACCCTCAGGAAGAGAGAACTACTGTATTTGTGGGAATTAGCACTCCCAACCGAACAGGGCGAGCCCTTCGTTTCCAAGTCGTTAACGTTTTTACTGGAATGTACCACATAAACACAAAATGATAAAAGTGCTCAATGCTTAGCTTCCTCTCAGTTGTCTGTCGTGAAGAGTTCTTGTTAGGAAAACTGCTGCCGTTTTGAGGTACGTTCATCTCTCAAGCGCGGCCTGCGCGCGTCACAAGCATGGATTACACTCAAATAAACTGCTAGCCCGACTTGGTCAATAATTTATTGGTCAACTGGGTCGATGTATTTCGAGTACCCTCCGTATCTTAGTCAAATTACTTCGAATTTTTTCAAATTTTTATATTGAGTCAACCATTTTGTTAATTCGGCTTTAAATGAAACCCTTAATTTTGTGAACGTTACTTTTTCTTCATTCGCTGTTGACATTAGAAGTAAAACTTCTTATTTTGAAAAGTGTTCAAATTGAAATCTATTCTTGAAGTTATTGAGTTTCTACTGCTCTTGTATTGGAAAACGAATAATACAAACGATCGTTAGTCTTGAAAGTAGTGTGCCAGTTTGGGATTCATGTGATGTGGGATTTCGTGTTGGGGATTCACTGAGCGGAACTGCTGCAGATCGTTTGGCTCTTTTCTAATTACCTTTTGTTAGGTCTGTAGAAATTCAGGTTGAGTTTTGTATTTTCGTTGGCAGATTAAATAGAGCAGGACGAAGAGAGTACGTGGACGCGTTTCAGCTGTCTGGCCCTACAGACAACTGCCTCAAGCTCCTCTCCACTATCGCTCACAGGTGTGTGTGTGTGTTTCATGGGACGTATCTCGAGAAACTAAATTATTGTTAACTATGTAGTGTGCACGACCCGCCAAAAATGACGGGATTCAAAACCTCTCTTGGTCAAACTTTCCAGACGTGGATGACTAACAAATATATCTATCCTAACAGTACCCGAGATAAAAATATTATTGTTCTTGCGCACTGGTGAAACTCGTACGCAGATACGGTCATCATGGCTATCTTTATGAGCATGACAGAGAAATGGAAAAAGCGGACCCAAAACAAATATACCAAGGGTATTGTTAGGTAGCAGCAGGGTCCGTGGAAATTCCTCGGACCAGTGAAAATTCCTAGGTGGACCCGTGTAAAAGTTCTGTCAATATTACCTAACCTATACTAACCTATCATATCCTAATCTAACCAAAACTATCCTAAACGAACACATCCTGAGACAATTCCAACAAATCAATGCTTTTAAAGGCAATATTTTAATGTTATACGGAGAAATTAGGTATCCATGATACCGCAAACTCAGACATCCTATATTTCTTAAGAAGCGGACACCAAACAAATATATAAATAAACACACAACGGGTATTATTAGGTTAGGTTCTGTAGTAAACTCGAATTCACTTCAGGAAGTATAGGGAAGTTGTGAAGGGTTTAATCAAAGATCCAAATCCACACTGACTGTATGCTTAAATTCTTTCGCTACCACTCAGTGGCTGAGACTATCAGCTTTGTAAGTTCGGTGACTGCCAGAGGCAACATAATCCATGCCTAATCGTAATGAAGTTTCTTCTGTCATACTGAGAACGCCTAGACCAGGTCTTTGTATAATTCAGCTCTATGTTGAGCCACGGTACTGATAGTATGATGTTTCCTGTTCAAACACTATATAGTGGCATCAGAAATTATAATTGAACTTTAGACTGAACTTGTGAAACTCATTTTGTCTTAAAACTAAGTAACTAGGGAGAGTATGTGTATTTACTCTCCAATTTTAGGTGGAGATCATGAGAAATTAGCCATGGGTGCTGCTCAATTGGTGCCTTCTATTTCATTGATTGATATTAATTTTTTGATTTGGACATTTAGGCATGTCATTGGAAATCATTGTGTTGTGAGACTGATTAGTGGTGTCTCTGGGTTTTGTGTTGGATTAAACTGGGGAACAATTCGAAAACAATTGTCTGACGAGGTGAACATTGCAGGTGAAAAAAAAGTTATGGCTATTTTTTCATCCAAAAATGGTCAAGAAAATTTATTTGAGCCAATTTTTATGTGGTGACGGTTTGTTTTCGGTAGGCGCGGCATGATCAGACCGAGCTCCCTAAAGCTGGGCACGCAGGCGGCTCCCAACCTGACGATGGCCGCTGAACATTTCATCACGCTCTGGCGCAGCGGTGAGCTCGGCTGTCAGATGCTCGACAGCAGCTACTGAAGGCGCTTTTCTGGCATCGTTTCCGGCCAGTTTCTTTAGGTTGAAAACTAAAATACTGCTCAAAAGCGTTTGTTGGACTTACATTACGAAGATTGCCAGAATGTTATGAATACATGAATGAGTTAATAGAAACAATAATCCAAGATTTGTCGCAATCATTGATTTAACAAGTATGCGAGGAACTATCACAGGAACTGAGTTGATGAGTTTTGGGAGGTTGAGAAACAAAAATTCATGGAGGGTACTTGTAAGTTCATAGAAGTTTTTCTACTCGGCTGTGTCTAATTGAACTTCTTTTCTAGTTGGCACTGTAGAACAATTTTAATCACTGGTAAAATACTTGTGTTCTATTTGAGTAAAATTTTTCCGGAAAAAACTACTTTCATTGGCAGTTGTGCTGGAACTAAAAACTAGGTTTTACACTCTTTAGGCCGGTGTTTTATTCACGTTGTAGACGTTACTGAATTTTTTCTAGTGGCTGTTAAGTTTTCATCCTGTTTCTCTCTCCATTACTCTGAGTTACAGGAAACAGCCATGTCTGAACTCGAAAGCTCATTTCTTTATAATGAGGGATCACTGTCGAGTTTTAATGCTAACTCTGTTATAGTTGGGGGTCGAGGAAATAAACCCTTCGTAAGAGGCATTCCTTACTTAATAATCCAACCTAAAGATCACTGGTGAAATGATCTTTGATCATCTCTTAAAGATGTGATCTTTAGTCTGGCTAATCGTGATATTTGTTGAGGCAAAGAGCCCAGTGCGAGACGAAGCTCTAAGTGGAGCTGCCTTCGTACCGTCTCAAATGTATTTCATTTTATTAGAGGATTCTACAGAGTGCCATGTCCTGCGTGCGGCCTCTGTACTGTTCTTAACTTACCGAATCCGTCTTCTTATCACATTTTAGCTTTGATCTCATTCCGTTTCCTGTGTTAGTTCTGTAAAATATGTGCTTGCCTTCAAACTCATCAGAGCTCAGAACAAAATTCATGTTCTCATTAATGCCTACGGCAGCCAATGTACAGAGCTAGATTTCTAATGAGATTTTCATAAATGCCATAACCTCAACCGTATTATTATTTCCTCTTCACATAGGCAGATTTAAACGAGGTAATCTAGCACATCTTGAGGATATCGTGCTGTATGTGACTAGGAAATTATTTCCACTGCCTTCTTTACATCCAGGCCTGTTCATAGAAACCGTGGTCTGGGGATGGGATAACCTCTTGGCTTCACGTTAGCGAACGTATTAGTGTTTTGAGGAAATGTGATTATGGAAATGTGTCCATCGGAGTATCGTCCGGTATTTTAGCAGAGTTGTATAGTAGATGATAAATTTGCTTTTTTCGAAATCACTCGCATGGTTCTCAGTTTTCAACTCATTCATTGTGGTATGACCTACCGATGGGTCGTGCTCAAGTTTTTCCAGCTGCAAAAGGACCCATCGATGGGTCGTTCAAAATTTTGTCAACAATCTTTTTAAATTAATGGTATTTATCATACCTAGTTAATGTTTGCTATTTATCAAAATTTTTTTTTTTTACTTCAAATTTGAGTTGGATATTGACTTTCAGTTTAACCCACCGCAGTCAATGTGTAAAATTTGAACTCCCAATATCCTTCCATCAAATTTACTGTGGAATGCAAAAACGGTAGCAAACCTGCATTTTTAGACGCTCTGATAACTAAAGGAAATAGGAAGTTGAAAACCTCCGTTAACCGTAAGACATGTTTTTTCTAATTTGAGGTGAAGATTTTTTTCAGATTTTGCCCCTTTTAGTTTAAAATCAATGGTATCAAAACGCTTTTGTTTTGAGCATACAACACCTGCTCTTCTCCTAAATCATTGTATTCCAAATTTGATTTTTTACGCTATTTCTTCACATCTAATGGCTTCCCTCTCACGATGGTCAATGCCGAGATTGGTTACTTATTGAATAAAAAATGTGATTTTTCCCATCTACCCTGACAGCTAACTGAAAATCTGCATTCGTATTCCGTATATTGGTGAGCAGTCGGTGCAGTTAAAGCGTGAATGGTCATCAATATACTTTTTTCTTCCGCATGTATCTTCAAGTTGTGCTAGTCAACACATTCACTATCAGATCATTCTTTAAGCAGAAGGACAAAATTCCTTCGCGTCTCCGTTCTTGTCTGGTCTACAAATATAGTTGTACACAGTGCACATCGACGTATGTCCGCTCAACAACCCGTAATTACACATCAGACAGGCGAAGCGGGGCTTGGCTTTGTCACTCGCCACACTTTGCCATAAGATCTCATGCGGAGAACCAGCGTGATGCTAGAATGTACAATTCTGATTTAGACTAGATAAGTTAATTTAAGTCTCCCTAACCCAAACAAAGGCGTTCCAAAAAAAGGAGAAAGGCACTCAAGGGAACGCGAGATCTGTGCTCAAAGCTGCAAAGAAACGGTAAGTTGAGAAAAAAGTTTGTCAAACATGATGAAAGCTGGAGAAGAAAGTAGTAGGTGCTGACAAACAGGACAGCGGTAAACTAAAAAAAAATGGTCAGTAACAAAACGAAAAACTTAGGCTATCTGAAAAAAGGAGGCCTATCTACCCGTTAACTCGGGACCTTACATACATATTCCCCCATGGGAGCGGTAATTCCCTTCAGATTCTAATTTTTCAATTTTAGGACCTGATCGCAATGTAACGCAACCTAAATTCTATTGCTTTATACATAAGAAACTCAATGTCAATAATGTGCTGAGTTGAGCTCCATTTCCTTCCGCTGTGCTTTTCGTTCATTTACTCTTTACCTGTGTACAGCTTCTAGTGTATGACAGTCTTTTCGCAATTACTGAAGTACAAACATCTTTCGTCATGTATAATAACTGGTTAAATAATCTAGTCCATATTCTTCAGTTCTCTGTAAATCTATGGAGATCTTACCACTGATGATGCGTCGAGTAACGAACCGTTCGTTTTAGCATTGACCACATTAAATTTTTCAAACAAGTTAGAGGGCTCAAGTTTCCACCCTCATGTCTTTTTTAAGTATTCTAGCTTCATCTCGGGATTAACAATTGGGTTAATACACATCATTTCACGTTTACTCGCACGACTTTGAAAGACTACACACATATACCAGACTGCTCCTCCCTACGGGAGGGTAGCCAACAGCAGGCCTCAATCACTCTTCGTCACTAGGAGGCGAGAGAGGCAGCACTGGCCGCACCAGAACTGCCCAGATCAGTAAGCAGCTCAGTACAACAATCTTCCACAATCAGGCCCGACAGCCATAGCTGGTTTACCCCGACCGCTTCATTGAGTGCAGCCCCTCTCCCCGCACAAGACAGGTAAACCATATCAAGCACGATGTTGACTAAGGAGTATAAAACAAGTTTCCTCATTCTATCTATATTTTTTATATACATGTTGAATATTCAAACGGAAGGGAAACCACAATTACACTTTGATTGGTGCATGTTCTTTTGTTATTGACACCTACTTCCGCCGGTAATAACGGTACTCGCAAATAGTCTCCAGTAATCCGAGACTGGAAGACATTATCAGAACTGACATTTTTTTTTATTTGAACGGAGATTCTTTCTTAAGCACACGCGACAATATATTTGACAGGAGTCGATAAAAATAAGGCAACTACTATGAATAAAGTAGTACCTTGAAACAGCCATCTCTGCAGTCCACTAGAACTGTCAGCGTCGCGACTCCTCTCGGATGATTCATCAAATTCAGTTATTTACAATGATACCAAAGGTCCATAATGTGATCAGGCAAACGTAAGGCTTAGATTTTAAAACCATCACCTTAAAGCAAAGAAACAACTGAGCTTGGTAGCCCAAACAAGTCATCAGGACGATATGCGTGCTCCTCAACCAGGAACAGAAGGCAACAAAACACGCAGCTCCAAAGCTAGGTGCAGAAGGTTGAAAACTTCAGTTAATCAACTCACGGTAACTTACTACTATATGTCGTCAATCCAGGTTCCTTTCGGCCCGATGGGCAATTTCTTTGTTGAAAAAATATCCTTAGGTGATGGGTTATTGTGCAATAAAATTTAATGGTGCTACAGACGCTAGAACAACTCCATGGTAATTAAATAATGAGAAGATTTGTCATTCATAAACAATATTTTGTCTATATGATATTGGAATTCACAAGGAAAATATAAAAGTATGTATGCAGATTATTTGTCGATGAAAATAAAATATGGAAACAGCATCCAAGTACAAAAATTGACTATGATATTACACTTTATCACAAAAAACATTTGTTTTTGGCCTCTCACGAAAAGCTATTTATTTTCAACATTCAAAAGAATATAAGTGAGTTTTTATGCTAGAACAAAACCAAAAGCAGTTTAGGGATCCTTGAATCATTTCTAACAAACTTAGCGAGCCCGATTTTCCAATTGCACATTTAATTTTTTTTCATCAGAGTTCAAAAAAATAATTTGGTATATTTTAGTTAGTGATCGAAAATCGCATCTAAGATGAAAACGAAATAGAAAATGGAAAACTCAGCTCTCCCAGTTTGTTAGCAATTTTTGAAAGATTCTAAAACTGTCTTTGGTTTTGTTCTAGCATAAAAGCTTATTGACTTCTAACCCTTTGGAAAAAAACAAAAACGAACTAAAGACTAATGTTCCAAATTTTTTTTAAAAAACTAAGGTCTAAATTGAAAAATTACACGAGTAAAATGTTTTTTTTTAAATACACATACTGGCCAAATTTCAGACCAATCAGATCATTATTTTAAAATCGCTGGGTTGGCCCCCTTAAGTGGTGGTGACACTCAAATGAGAGCCAAAGTCCGGAGGAAACGAACACAACCAGCGAATGATATCGATTCGACTTCAGGAAAAAAATTCTAGTCGTATAAGCCCACAGAAAGACTGGAATGCCAGAACTCATCAAATCCGTCATTGCAGCAGACTTTGAACTTAATTACCGTTGTAAAAACGTACTAGCTTCATCACGCAATTAATAAGAACACATGCTGAATTGTAATCAATTTCAAAAGAAAACACACAAGCTATTGTTTAAATTTGAACAGTATGGCTTATGTAATCTAATAAGTCATCTCTCTTCTTATCTGTGGAACTCGCCTGTATATTCAAAATATAAGTATAAACTCTAGAACAGTTCAGTATTTTACAAAAAATGGAAAACATTGCAAAAAATTTCACTATTTAGATCTTTGGTTTATTGAAACCTTCAATAACTGAACTATATACATTACTCACTTCAACATCATCCTAAAAGACATCACTAATACTAAAATTCCCGTTCATGTCCATCATAAAACGACGAGGCTATAATGCTTTTTCATAGCCCATCGTAGAGAATAATGAACTGAAATAAAAAAGGCAGAATCTTATCAAAGGACTGACTTGGTAGATTGAACGGAAGGCCTAATAAGGTAGCAGTACTAATTCAACGATAAATACTACGTCAACAAATATCACAATCACATTATCTACATTCTCGTCCACCTCATGTACACTCAACGAAGCACCGGAACATGCAGGACGGGATAATGCAGTACTAAACTCACTTTCCCGGAATGGTCGTCTTCATGAACACACGTGATTGAGCTGCATAAGCTGGGGTAAACAGTACTGACATTTTCATCAAAATTATTACAAAAACTCTGTTTATCAATTAAAAGTTCGTCCATTGTTAAGACAGTTTCTTTTGGCATAGGCTGAGACTAAAAAAGTCTAACAGAGCAACAACGCAAACGCGACTCAGTCGCGTGATTGCTATTTTACATGTTTACACGCAGCCAAATATGAAGGAATGAGCTCGCATAATTTTTTTACCGATTTCTCCGTGACATCGGAGCTCTTTGAGATCAGCGAGCAGCAGCAGGGACAGGATAGCGCACGTGGGAGGCCTGCGACTGTCGCAGCCGCGCCTTCAGCAGCACTACCGCCTCCCGCTCCTCCTGTATTCGCCTCACAAGCTCCTCGTTATTGCTCTGCTCAACACAAACTTACGGTGAGTTGAAAAGCAAAATACCTTCAAGTTACTTCTAATGCCATGTTAATTTGGGGATTATTTCCCATCACCATATGTTTTCTTAAAATTAAATGTAAAATTGCAAATGCACAAACTGAAAATCTACAAAACCCCGTTAAAGTGAACAATCATAACGTCTCGTTACTCATTGACAATTTTCAAAGCTCTCTACAAAGCAAATCTAACCTCTCTCCAATACGTAAACCATTTTTTCACAAACAATTAAAGTGACAGACCGCATACACTTGGAAAATAATAGATTAGAACTACTTTGACACTTTATATACCAAATAAACAGTCTAGCTACTCAGTAATCGTTTCAAGAAATCGATTTCATAAATTCCCATTTTATAGGGGAAATAAATGCAGTCTACTGCCTAAATTACTCTTAAAACTGAACTGTTTCCTTTTTTCCCGTACGAAACTTAAGTTTAAGAACATGTACGTGTGGCGCTTTGTCACTAGTTTCGCCCCACAATGCAAGTGTTCATACAACTGAAAGCCCGGCATATAAGAACGAAAATTATTCACGTAGGTAAGTTATAACGTACGAGTTTGTTTTCTAAAAGCCAGCCTATGACTGAGTATGTATACTTCCACAAAATCATGACCCATATTTAAGCAAGGCAGCTATACACAAAAATAATGCGCTCCCCAGCTACGATCAACACACAAAAACCATGGGCTTCACAGCTACAGTCTACACACCTTCTGAGATGATAAAAGCCTCATGATAAATCGGATCAAATTATTGCAATGAAGAAACACAAATCGCTTCAATATTACACTCCATTTAACCACCATTAAAATGGCTCTTCTTCTCACACAAATATCCTCGCGCCTAAGGTATAGGTAATAGATTACGTTCTTTAGGTTTTACATACTAGTGTTCAATATTTATCTTTCTCAACTATATTTAGTCTGAGTTTTAAGCAGACAGTTACTGTTCAAAATTCATTTGAGCGTGGTAGTAGAAATGTTTTGATAAATAATTACTGTACACCAGCGGCTGCTGGAATGTCTTGCTCTTTTTCCATGCCTCAAGCAGCGTTCTTGCGCTCAAGATAATCCTATGGTCATCACAGTATACAGGGTGTTTTTTTGTGCGGATGAATCTCAAGCATAGGTGGAAAAACTCAAATCTATTTTTCTGAATGATAAAATGCCGAAAACTTTTTAAATTTTGAGTTCTTAGGACTTAAAGAATCTTTAAAACTTGAAGTGGGAGACTACATGCGCGCAAATTTTAGCGCTAGTCTTGACGGTTCCGACCCCACTAAAGCAGGTTTTTGTTGTTTTAACAAAAAACTGCAAGCATTTTACGGTAAGGAAAAATATGTGCAGTTTCAAGCTATTAAGCATTTAAAAACGTTAGTACGTTTTTGGAATACACGAGTTGGGTCTAAGTTTGATTTGTTTAGTTAACAAAACGTTGCTCTGTGAACATGCAGCGTTAAGCATTAATTTATGGTTTGTTATTAATATCCTACAATACCTCTGACGATAGGTTTCTCTCAAATTCTTAAAAATGAGGCATTTATTAATTTAATGAAATAACTACCTAAGTATGATTAAATTAGGTTGGAGCACTCTTGTGATTTTAAAATAATTTTAATAAGTGAATGTTTCGGCTTCAAGCTCAAGCCATTATCAACACCTGTAAAAGCTTGTTGCATCGCGCATTGCAAAAAGTTCAACCTACAGCAGGATGCACGATGAATTTAATTTTCTACAAACTTTTTTCCAGCAACAATGGTTTTCCAAATAACCTAATCTCTTAAATTATAAGGGTATTTTCAGACAAAAATATACACCGACCTACTCTGAGACAACTGTGAAAAAAAAGAAATTCTATCGTATGTAACTTGCTCTTTTACGGTGCTCAGTCCGAGAAGCTAGCCAGTGACGTTTCAAAGCTGGTGAAGAAATTTCATAATTGCTTGGATTTTATTCCAATATTGACAAACAAGTGTACTATAGGATCGTTTTTTAGATTTAAGGACCGTCTGCCTACTGAACTGTGCTCTCGCATAATCTATAAGTATTGTTGCCTGCTGTGAGGGTCTAGCTATGTTGGTTGCACCCAGCGTAGTTTTAGAACTAGATTTTTCGAGCACGTTGGTAGGAGCTCCAGAACGGGTAGAGTTTTAGCTAAGCCATCTTTTTCAGCCATTAGGGATCACGCAGAGCAGTGTAGTGTAATAGTAAGCAAATCTGAATTTTCAATTTTAAGTTTCTGTGCAAATAAAAATGACCTACATATACTAGAATCTCTTCACATTAAACAATTGAAACAAGCTCTAAATTCAATGTTGTCATCATTCGTTAGAAATTGCTTGATTTTCAAAAATAATTGCAGTATAATCTCTCCATTCCCATTTTGTTTGTACTATTTTAACACGTTCACTGCGTTTCTTCGGTTGCAAACGTTTGGTTTGGTTAGGTTGTAAGTAATCGAATAGGAAAATCGATTTCAACATTTGAAAATATTTTCATCATACCTAAGAAGTATGAAAAATACAATTACACGATGCATTTCACCTGGTATGGTAACAGCTATTTCTTAAAGAGATCATGAAACAGACAAAATGTCATTCATTTTTAATGGAGTTAAATGGAGTGTAATATTGAAGCGATTTGTGTTTCTTCATTGCAATAATTTGATCCGATTTATCATGAGGCTTTTATCATCTCAGAAGGTGTGTAGACTGTAGCTGTGAAGCCCATGGTTTTTGTGAAACGTGAATGAGCAATTTACCAACTGGGACACATGTGGCCCAATTCGCAGTGAAAGTGTTGAGTTGTATTTTTTTTGTCTTTTAGCCATGTCGTATTTTCTGTATTTCAATTCGCTTTTACATGTTTTGATAATGGCTAGAGCTTGAAGCCGAAACATTTACTTACTAAAATGATTTTTAGATCAGCTATCTTTACTATCATTTTAATTTTAAAACTACTAAAGTTTATCATTGATGGCTGGGTGTTAATTTCCCAACGAACATTCAAATTGCAGATTTTTCTCGTAACTGTAAAATGCTTGCAGGTTTTATTGTAAAAATGACAAAAACCTGCTTTAGTGGGGTAGGAACTATCAAAACTAGCGCTAACATTGGCGCGCACGTAGTATCCTACTTCAAGTTTTAAAGTTCCTTTAAGTTCTTATAACTTGAAAACTAAGGAGTTTTGGGCATTTTATCATTCGTGAAAATCGATTTATTTCGAGTTTTTCTGCCTATAGTTGAAATTTTTCCGTACAAAAAAGCACCCTATATATGTATACAAGAAATGGGAGTAGCCCTCAGTAATGATTTTTTAATAAAACTTTGAAGAACATTCTTGGTAACATTTAACGAACACAAAATTCTACAAGCTAATTAAGAACGTTCATTTTTGAAAAAAACATGATTAAATCCCCTCAAGACTGAAACGCATTGAGCCCTGACTTTAATCATAACACAGAAAATTTGCGTACCCGGTCATCATAGAATCACTAGCTGCACGAGACGATCAAAGAGCTCGAGGTAAGCGCTAACCTGCAGCTGCGAGTTGTGCTGCTGCAGCTGAAGCAAGACTTCCTCCTCGTTGTCGCTTTCCGCACCTCCAACGAAGCCGCTCTCACTCTCACCGCCGCTCTCGCTGCTGTCGTATGAATACGTCCTGCGGGAGATCAGCACCTCCAGTTATCACACACTTTAAATATCGTGCTTGGTATAATGCAAGAAAGATATAGCATCACACCAATCTAACGTAGAAAGCCTCAGTATACATTTAAAGGGACACAGTAATTGAGAGAATGCTCCTAAAAATTAATCAAGTTGATGAAGGACAAGGACACTCGCATTTTAGGACAACCTTAGGCTTGACCCCTAGAAGTAGACTGATCCATCTTTGGGATCCTCAATTATTCTTAGCCTAATCGCCGATGTTTTAATCAGTTGCTCATTATCCAGATAAAAACATTGAGGTTTGTCAATGCCTCCTACACCTTCAAGCCTGCTGGCATTATTTTAATGACGTCATACCAGCAGTCGGAAAATGTTGGAAGTTTAAAATATAAACCAATAGATAGTGATGTACCGATACCATTTTTTTGGCCGATACCGATAC
>JACJUY010001662.1:0-11536 GCA_014220935.1 Platorchestia sp. MABIK | reverse complement strand
AGGGGAAGACCCCGAATGGACTCAACGACATTAGGGGAAGACCCCGAATGGACTCAACGACATTAGGGGAAGACCCCGAATGGACTCAACGACATTAGGGGAAGACCCAAATGGACTCAACGACATTAGGGGAAGACCCAAATGGACTCTTCCGTTAACGGTCTAATAATCATGTCGTTAAAGTATCTTATATTATGTTAACCACCGTGATCTTTCAAGAATGCAACTGCCTCATCATTTTTTCCTATGAATTTCCCGATTGCTCCAAAATAATCCGACTGACACGAAACACAGGTAGTCATCACCGCAGCTTCAACGTAACTAGCGAGAATACCCTCGATCACTCGAGCGCGTCGACGGGGAGATTCCATTGTAGTGTTGCCATACAACCGCTTGATGAATTTCTTTCGACTTCAAACACCAGAGTTGGGGTCAGTAATTTACCGCAATAACTCGTTGAATACTCATTTGCGACGGAAAGTGCATAGAAGAAAAATTGCGTAGTTACATCTCATTAACTATGTTTAGGCATTAAAATTTGAAATTCGATTATTACCAAACGCTACACATTAACCAAATTGTGTGACGTTTGAATAGATATTAAATCGTTATTAACACGTAGTACACAACAATCGGATACCTCACTTCACAGTCCCAACAGTCTCACAGAAAGCTTCTTTCAGATTACAATGGGCAACAGACGTTACTTTTCTTTTTCTGTGACACTTGATGGGAGTTTAAACGCGCGCGAAAACGCAGCCCTGCCACTTTGCGCACACGCTTACCTTCAAAGCACTCACAGCCAGCTGCTCTGTGCGGGCAAGCCTCGGGCCTAGCAGCAAAGCAGCCTAGCTGCTTCGTGGTCTCCACCAACCCCTCACAACCGCTCGCTAACTAGCCTCGAGTCCAACCCACGGACCACTCCCCGCACAAGGCTCTGACTGTTACCCAGTCACACAGATTAGCACTGCCGTAGTGAAACTGCCAATTAACACCGAGGACAATGCACCGAACGCACATGCAACGAACCTAACACGGGCACAGCCACTTGCCAACTGACTACTCAGTCAGCCCACAACCGGCGCCCTGCCTCCGCAGAGCCATCTCGCGGGAGCAAATACCACATAAGACCAACAAGTGTATCCCTTCCACGATGTCTGCCTATACCATGACTCACTTCTCTTCCATGTTGCAGATTTGTCCATCAAGGGACATCCGGAATTCATCCCTAATAAGAGCAAGACTTACGCCCATCGTCAAAAATTACTTTGCACATTCCCTCCTCAAATTTCTATGTCTTGCCGGACGAGATGGTATTTTCAGTGGAGCTTTCATGGATGCTGTGATTCCAAAAATGGCATCCCCTGTGCATTTCACTACGTCAGGACGACTAACTGAAAATAGACTTGCTTGATAGTTCAGGTTTTCTACTGAGCTGACGACCAATTTTCCTCAAATTCCTGTCAGTGTCTTGTACTTTTCAGCCTATGATCGTCTATTTCACAGTGAGTTCTTTTTGGAAACTATTTGTCAACATTACGAATTAGTTCAAGGGAAATAGTATCAGAATTAGATTGGCTGTTAGTTTAAGAGGACTCTCTCACTTTTGGATGAATTTTTTCCTATTGGGTAGGGTAATCTGAAAATTGCACCGCATATGTGAATTTGAAACGTCTTGGCAGCCAACATTTTTTGCATTTTTGGATAAAAAATGAGTTATTCTAAAAAGAAAAGTTTTAGGAGTTACATTTCAAAACGCCTTGAAAGCCTAACCAATAGATTTTAAAAGTTTATCTTAAAGTCATCGCCTTTAGAACACAATATTCTACGATCGGTAGAAAGGAGAATTCCAATTTGTTGTTACTGACATTTTAGGACTTTTTTGAGAACAATTAAAAAAAATTAATTTTTTACGATATAAAAAATAATATAAAAACTATATTGAAAATGTGTCCTTACAGATTATAGTAAATTCAATTACGAATGAAATAAGCTCTAAACCAAGTCGCTACATCAATAAACTTAAGTTGCAAGGGCTCTAGAAATTTGAAAACTTACATTTTTCATGAGAGCCTATTGAACAAAAATATCGACCTATAGCATGTACTTACTTATGATTTCCCGAAACATAAGTAGGAAATGTTGACGCAACATTAGACAGGCCAGTCAATTATCAATAGAGTGCGCTTTGAGCCAAGACGCTTAGATTCGATTATAAGTTAGTTTAAGCCTCCCTATCCGTCGCAAAGGCGATCCAAAAGAGAGGAAGGAGGAAGGCACCATTTAACATGGAGTTAAGGGAACGCGGAATCTAGGCAGAAAGGGCATAGAAACAGTAAGTTGAGGAAGAAGATTATGAAACATGATCAAAGTCGAAGAAGAAAGTAGTAGGTGCTGAAAACCAGAACAGTGAGCCTGAAAAAAGATGGTCCTTAACATAACAAAGCCATTTAATTTTAACAAAAAGAAGACCTTCCTAACTCTCAACTTGGGCCTCACACATTTTCTCCCTGAGAGTGCTAATTCCCATAGATAGAAAAGTTGTATCCTCCTGAGGAGATAACGAAGTCGCTACGTCAATAAAAGGCGAATATTTGCTAAATTGAAATTTACAATTGGAGGGCAAATATGCAGAGTGTCCCAACCCACAAATCAGAGGTCAAAACTAGAGAGTGGATTAAGTGAAAATTTCACTTCATAGCGGCCTAGATGTCTTTTAGGCAGAGTGGCCTAGTTCCTAATTCAGTTCCTAGTTAGTAACTTGCTAGGAAAAGCCAGTTTGGCAACCCGGCAATGAACACCACGCCTCCAACTTGAGTGTCCTAAAATTCTGTATTTTGTTGGTTAGGACACTCTGCATCTTTGCCTTCCAATTCATCACTTGTATGCGTATAAGTATATATAATTGTGCCAATATGAAAGTGAAACATTGGTTTTGTTTTCCCTATTGGGCAAATTTATCTGAAAATTGCATCACGTGTGTAAATTATGATTTTGCAACCATTTTCACCAACATTTTTCGAATATTTGCATAGAAAAAGAGTTATTCTAGAAAAAAATTTATGGGGCACTTTTCAAAACATCTTGGAAGCCAAACCAATTGATTTTAAAAGTTGCTTTTAGTGTCATCGCACTGAGAACACAATATTCTACTATCTTAATTTTTTCAATTCAAATTTGTCCTTACAGACATTTTAGGAATTTTCGAAAGGAAAATGAGGAAAAATTCAGTTTTTTACAATGCAAAAATTATAAAAAACAAAACCTATATTGAAAATGTGACGAAAGAGATTATAGTAAATGTAATTATAAATAAAATGAGCCCCAAAAAAAGTCGCTACGTCAACAAACATGAGCTGCAAGGGCTCTAGATATATGACATGAAATTCCGCATGAGACAGCTGGAGAATAATGTAGTGCTACCTTCCACCTCGTCAGCTGGAGGGTTACTGGCTAGTCTTCTCGAGTCATGAGCTCTGACTGGTTAATTATTAAATAGTATTGCCCAATAAAACCGTCGCTTTCAAAGGGCTTCGCTTGCACCAGCGCAAGCAAAGAAAGCACTGGCTGATTTTCTGGACAATAATGGAGCACTCCCACGCAACGCAACCAATAACTACGCAACTTCGGCGCTCGATTCCTACGAAAACATTTTGTCTAGAAGCATGAAATTTGAAATGAAGCACAACGAAACCTTTGCGCATGCATTCGACAAAAAGAATTTTATTTTTCGTAAAACAGTGAGAGAGTCCCCTTGAGACTCCCTGATCTCAACAAAGGCGCTCTAAAAAGAGGAAGGAGAAAGGCATAATTTAGAGTGAAACGCGAAATCTATGCACAAGAAGCATAGAAATAGTAAAGAAAGACGTTTATAAATTGAGATTCAAGTTGAAGAAAAAATTAGTAGGTGTTGAACAGAAAACAGGACAGCAGTGAACCGTAAAAAGATGGGCCACAACAAAATAAAATAATCTATTCTATTTCAACAATAGGAAAGCCTACCTAACCTCTAGCTCAGGACCTCACATTTTCCCCCTAGGAGCGCTAATTCCTATAGATACTATGGTTGTATGCCCCTGAGGGAAAAATGGCATCAGGAGAGGTACCTTTACAAGATTTCTTGATTGCAACTTCGTCATCCTCGGTCAGAGCTTTCCGACAAATTATTGTTGTGGTAAATTTGAAAAGCTATTATCACCAGGTATTAGGAAAACAAAAAGACGAGAATGACAGCGAATGAATAACGCAACGCAAACAACTACAGCCATGTTGCCCTTACATGCCATATTCTCTGTGAACATTTCCCAGACATTGACTCAAAGATATTTGAGAAAGCAACTATTACTAGGCTAGTATCGCTGGTCGAAGTGTTTGAAGTACATACAAAAAAACAGAACAAGAGCGTTGTTGGCATTGAGGTTTTTATTCAGAAAAGCATACCCCAAGCAGCAACATGCACAACTACACAGTTTAAGAACCTGAAGAGAACAGAAACAGTGGCTCCAGAGGTGATACCAGCGAATTCGTGATAATGAGAGTTTCTATATTAAAATAATGACCTTAAGTAGCGTGTGTATGCGTTGCGTCTCCCACAGCCGCTCCTGCACGATGGTGTTGTGAGGTGACGCAGCGAGCAGCCTGTGAAGGTGTGCGAGCACGGAGTCCTGTCGCGCCACCTCCTGCCTCAGCGCTGCCAGCCCCACCAGGCCATCCACTTCACTGCTGCTGCTCACAGGCGGCCTGTACCTGCACCAGTAACTCCTCATTCAACACCCAAAGCTGCACGCAAGGCACTAGTTAAGAAGTTACTGACTACTATTGTAGTCTGATGCTAACAATAGGAAATGGATAGAGTAAACAGTTCTGGGACCACTTGTCCAGTAATTTTGATATTATTGGGAAATGCTTTGGAAGCCCTGGATTAGATGAGCTCAGACAACTGTGGTTGCGACCAAAGAGGGCCGCTGTGGCAACATCTTTTCAACATGCTCAGCTCTATACATAGACATTTCTTTAATGTTACAATCTTGTTAATCATAGGCTCATGCTAATTCATGATGCTAATAGGCCATCATTTAATTTGTCATTTTGTCATTGACATCATTCGAAACCAGCCTGTTACTTAAGGCATATCACTTATTCATTGCAATTAGATGTTAGTTGAAGCCTCAATAACCCCCAAAAAGCGTTTTAAAGCGAGGAAGGAGGAAAGCAAATAACAAGAGCAATGAACCGAAAAAATGTTTGGGAACAACAAAAACCTATTCTATTTCAACTAAAGAAAGGCCTATTTAACCTATATCTCGAGACATAACATACTCCCCTCGAGAGTGGCAATTCCCATAGATACAACAGTAGTATCTCCCTGAGGGGTGCTGGGACTGTGAAGTGAGGTGTCAGATTGTTGAGTACTACTTGTTGATTACGATTTAAATCTATTCGAACATCAAACAACTTTACTGTGAGCCACATTCGTATGGTTTAGGTCTCACGTTTTTCAGCCCATTAATTCATCACCAATCCAAGGTTTTTCCACACTAAGAGCACATAGCAAATCATCGCTCCAACACCGCCAAATTCGTCCTTCCACACAAAATTACACAACCCTAAAGAGACAGACCAACATGAAAGCCAAGAGTTGAAAGTGAGCTTGAAGCACAATTTGTTATAAGTAGGGAAGAGATGATATGTACCCATACTGCAAATGAGAAACCTTATCTGCACTAAGTAATTCGTTCCAAACGAATCGATCAATAACAAGAAACACAGTTAGGCAGTTATAGGTACTTCTGAGAACTCCTCGTTCTACTCAAAATATTACACAAAACAATAAATTTTTGAAAGTACCAAAAACAGTTAATACCAGCCAAGAGAAAGCTGATTTCGGTAATGAGTTCGTGTAAAATAGCATATAATTTATGATGATCTAACATACATATACAATAATATGAACACGAGTTGGCAAAACTCACTCATTCATAGTATATTTATGTCACTATATAACTTTTCTCAATAGAAAGTAAAATTTCAGTTATTCATTTAGAATATTATTAAAGCAGACAATTCTCTCCAAAGGTAATGCGAGACAACTAAATATTAGCTAAAGAAAATGAAACAATTCGAAGGAGTGTGAAGTAAACATTGAGATTCAGGTCTTCCTTAACACTTGTTACACATCTCTTGAATCAGCACATCTTGAATTACTGTTGCATGCGAAATTTAACACTCGTGCAGTAGTGAAAGCATTGGATTCTAAAAAATTAACATTTTATTTTATCTGGCGCACAATGCTATCAATCATAACCGTTGTTCTCAATGTTATTCGTAGTTCTCTCAATAATGTGCATAATTTTCGCATATTAAATAAAGGGCAAAAATCTTCGTATTTATCAATGACAGAAAAGAAATAAAATGGAACAGTCAGACGTGTACCATATTCGAGTGGCATGCACTGAAAGTGTTAAATTTGCATTGAAATAAATGTTCTCTTTTAAATATGAACATGACATGGTAAAAAATAAACGTCTGATTTCAAAAGTAGCTAGTTGTCATGACTCAAATGTGGCGAATACTGAAGTCATTACCACGCGCTGTAAGCTTCAAACTGCACAGGAAAATTTCCTATACTCCTAAACCAAGTTCTATATTTGACATAAATCTAACAAAAAACTGGCAATAAAAGGTTAATTAAGGCAAATACTCTGTGAGAACTTTGTAACAGGCAAGAATACCCCTAGAGCTCCACACCTCCTGATGCGCACATCACCGAAGAGGTACGAGTGGTTCTGGAAGAAGACATTGAGGACCCGATGCGAAATTCGCATGGTGGGCGACAGCACGATGCATACGTTTTGGTAGTTCATCTTGGTAACCACCTCCTGCACGAGCCAGAGAAAGTCATGCGATAACACTGCTGTGAACAGTAGCCCACTAGAATTTTCAAGCTGATGGAATACATTTCTCATTCAACAGACGTTTTGTGATTGGGGAGTATCACGAGAGTAAGCATGTGTATGTTTCAGTTCGCATTGCTAAGCAACACTATTTCGAATGCTAAGTTAGAATAGGCGCTGACATTCTTTCACTGAAGTTAAAAGCAAACTCAAGTCGCAGAAAGAAAAGATGAGTGGCAAACACTGATTTCACTGAATGTCTCAGTGGTACTAATAGCTCAAAATTAATTAAAATGGTGTTACATTTCCCAAATTCATACACACATAATAGGAAATGTTTTCAATGAAGAATTCATTTTGTAGCCTCATGAAAACATGCACCAAGACACAGGAGAAAATTCTACTGAAGGATCTGATCTTTCACACACTGCTCTTTACCACCAGAAACTGCGACTCTTTCTTTCTCACTGAAGATTCTTCGCACTTCACTGTAGAGCGAATCTTTGGCGACAGTGCAGGAGAGTGACAACATTTGATTGAAACTCTCTGAATGATGAAAAAAATTATAATAGACTCGTAACTACGGCGTTTGTTTATTACATAATTGACACTCTGAAATTAAAAATTAAACGAAGTATTAAAAGTTACCTTCAAACATTCACAATCCACTTCTTACCAACTGGCAACAGTTAAAAACACAACCAATACCACTGTAAAATATGTGGTTGATTTCAAACAAGTTAAGGAAGGAATCATTAAAAATAAGATTTTGAATCCAGTGCTGCCACTCAGGCATTGAAGCATTGATTACTTTCAAATTGCATCGCATTAAAATGTAAAATTTGCGCCCACACCAAATGCAAAATTAAAAGTATAAAAACACCAGTGAAGACACATACAGAATCGACAGGTCGAAAAGTTCAGGAGTTGCATCTCAACTTTAAATGTTAATAACGGCCACCCGCAAATGACACATTCGTACTCCGATGAATACATTCAGACCTTGCTTCCAATTCTAAAAAATTTCCTACAGTTAAATAACATTTTCACATTTCCTAACTTACGAGCCAATTAGAAAACATACACGTCATTCATTATACTAAACCTTATTTCCTTATTTTTTTGATGAGGATAAAGTGTGCAGAGAGTAAAGGCACAAAGGCCCTACCATATGATACTGTTTCATTTCGGATGTCAACCACCGAAAGAAAAAAACTTACTACACTAAAGTGGCCATAGCGCATGTCCTGTACTTCCTGGAGACGCAGTGGCGGTCCACAGAAGACAACTATGAACATGTAAGAAATGCGATTTGAGAAACTAACCTCCGCCCTGAAAACTTTGATTCAGTTAGAAAAGAGAAGGTTAAGAAAAGAGAAGCACAGTGTGTGGGAGTCGACAGAAAAATCCATTGCACATCTCAGGTAATACGGAAGTGTGGAAAAAAGGAGAGAATGGACGAGAATCACCTGATTAGCCAAGTGACGAAAGCATCCAAGCTCACATTATCAATGATATGCCCCATGTGGGCGAGCATGTGACACACGAGCTGGCTGTTGGGTGTGGGCAGCCGGTGCAGCAGCTGGCGGATGGCCTCAGCACGGTCCCGCCACCCTGGGATTTGAGAGGCGTCCTCGAAGTGAGCAGTCATGTCCACCGTCAGCACGGGCTCTGGCAGCTCCCTGAACGGAGCCACTATTCTTTATTTTGTGTCAATGCAAGCAGTCAAGCAAGTTCACGCTTCCGTGATGTAGACATCCAGTTCAACCCAAGGCACACTAATTTGCTATGGGTCATGCAACACTAGTCTAGTGATAAAGCATGATTTGCCAGCTCCTTTGATTAAGTAGCACAGAATTCAAATTACGTTGGCAGGTGAATTGCCAGAGTAGCGCATTAGGTCTTGTGCTTTACTTGGTCTTAATAACGGTTGAGAAAATGTTAAGTAAAACAAAAGGAGAAAATAAAAGTTTGTATATTAGATTACTTAGTTTAAGCCTCCCTAACTACAACAGAAATGTTCCAAAGAAAAGCTGGAAGAGTTCGGTCAATTCTCCCTAACCACAACAAAGGTATTTGGAAGAGATGATTGAGTGAAGCAAGGTATCTCCCTAAGTATTGGGTGTTCCATTTAGTATGGAATTAAGGGAAAGAAGGCTCTATTCTATGCACAAGATACGTTCCCACATGAAATACCTTGCGCATAGAAACAGCAAGTTAGGAAGTTAAGTCTATGAAACAAGATTTAAAGTTGAAGAAGAAAGTAGTTAGTGCTGAAAAAAGGGAAGCAGTGAACCGAAAAAAGATGTTCCAAAACAAAAAACCTATTTTGTTTAAAACAGTAAGGCCTATTTAACCCTGAGCTCAGCAGTAAAAGCTTACATTTCGTTAATGTGTAAAATGAGTTATGTGATAATTATTGCCTAGGACAACTATCACATTCTTATTGTTCTCTGTACCTCTGCTACACAGGCTTAGTGTTCTGTATGAATAAATCTAATAGAACAATTAACTTACTACTCTGACTGCAATTAAACTCTGGAAGCAGGAACACAGGCGTCTCACAAAGACGACTATCAAATACAAGTCGTACTTATGAACACTTTTGATGTGGGCTATACAACAAACAACATAAAATGAAAGTTTCAAAGCCCTTACTTCTGCATCAAATTTCATAAAAAAAAGTCATGTAATACCAGAGAACATTGAATCCTGGCTTGCATTTTTCAATGAAAAGATTGAATAACCATAGTCAAATTTTGTTACATGAATTAAGCCTATTAATAGGATTATTGAACAATTAGATTAGGTTATAGGTTTGTTTAAGCCTCCCTAACCGCTACAAAAAAAAGAGCGTATCGAAGGGAGGAAAGCACCATTTAGTATGGATATTAAGGAATGCAGAATCTATGCAGAAAGGGCATAGAAACAGTAAGTTGAGAAAGAAGATTATGAAACAAGATCAAAGTTGAAGAAGAAAGTAATAGGTGATGATAAACAGGACAGCAGTGAACCGAGAAAAAGATGGTCCTTAACATAACAAAAACATTTTATTTCAACAAAAAGAAGGCCTACCTAACTCTCAGCTCGGGCCCTCACATTTTCCCCCTGGAAGTGCTAATTCCCATAGATACAATAGTTGTATCCCTCTGAAGGTTTATTGAACGATTAACTGACTATAAATGATACGGAGTGTTTTCTCATTGAAAAAGAACTAGGCAACAAATTCGCTACACTTTGGCACCAGATGAGCGGAAAACATGAAATACAGCGATAACATGAAAACTTGGCATGAGCCACTCACTCTTGAGATGCTCAACAAAGTCAGGGACAGCACCAGAGCCAGAGCTTCATAGTTGTTCTTGCCCTATAGTTTAACACAAAATTATTCACTCAACTGGTCATAAAGAACACTGTCTTTGACAGAAAACGAATAACACAATGAAAATATTTTAACATTAAATTTAAGTGAAAATTGTCAAGACATACATAAATGGAATAACTGAAAGCCATTACTAATACAACCTTACATATTCAAGAAATTGATTTTCATAAAAATACTTATTTTTCAAAGGTTTGCTCCACAGCACTCGTTACAAATTGAAATATAATGAAACAATGACACAAATATCAAAACAATCAAAGGATCATGAAACACATGCGTTTAACAAAGCATAAAGTTTACCTATGATCGATTGGTTGATTTTAAGTTAATTTCAGCCTCTATTCTTACAACAAAGATGTTCAAATAGAGGAAGGATGGAAGCATCATTTAGTACAATTTAAGGGAATGCGGAATCTATGCACAAGATGTAGGTTTCCTGCCCAGAATCTTGTGCACATAGAAACAGTAAGTCGAAAAAAGATAAAAGTTGAAGAAAATCAAAAGTGCTGAAAAACAGAACAGCAATGAACCAAAAAAGATGGTTCTTAAAAAATTCAACAAGAAAGGCCTACTAAATTTCAGCTAGGGACCTCACATTTTCTCCCTGGGAGTGCTAATTCCCATAGATACAACAGTTGTTTGGCCCTGAAAGGTAAGATTTACCTATACATTCATCAATATAGGGCTGCTGAACATGGCTGATAACAATAGCACAAATCCAGACTGACCCAAACATGCACGCACAATTATCTCATGAACGCGAGTACTAGAATACAATACAATCACAATCAGTGATTTTTGCTCCATTTGAAGCAGGTTAGCATGCTCATCACAAAGAAAGATTTATTCTCATCAAATTAATCCACACACATCATGTTTTACATAGGGTTTCACATGCCTTCTAACTAACGCCAGGGTGAACTGATACTAGAACATGGTTCAGCCGGTACCCATTTCAAACGCGTGGATCGAGGGGGGAATAAAGACTTAGTTCTTCCATTTTCCAACAGGGAGAGACAACAAACTGATACTGCTAAGCATCAAACTGATGACTCTTACGTGAACGAAGAATGCTCTTAACCGCTAGGCCCAACAGCAACAACCAAGAAAGGAAACAAAACTAGAAAACCAAAAGTCGCACCTGAGGAACTGCTTGAGGAGCGAGGCGACGACGTGCGGGTCGTGGCCGCTCAAGGAGACAGGAGCCGCAGAATTGAAGCACCGCCGAAGCTGCTGTACCTTGCTCTTCACGCCGCTC
>JACJUY010001661.1:111234-127599 GCA_014220935.1 Platorchestia sp. MABIK | reverse complement strand
TAAGGCTTGTGTATGTGAAGGTAGCGTGAGGGTTCTTAGGCTCGTGCATGTGAGGGTAGCGTGAGGGTTCTAAGGCTTGTGTATGTGAAGGTAGCGTGAGGGTTCTTAGGCTCGTGTATGTGAGGGAAGCGTGAGGGTTCTTGGGCTCGTACTTGTGAGGGTAGAGTGAGTATTCTTAGGCTGATGCGTGTGAGGGTAGTATGAGAGTAGAGTGAAGGTTGTAAGGCAGACGCATGAGAGGGTAGGGTAGCATGAGAGAAGAGTGAGGGTTGTTATGCTCGTTCATGAAAGGATGGAGTGGTGTAAAGGTAGAGTGGTGTAAGAGTAGACTGATGTAAGGGTATACTGATGTGAGAGTAGAGTGAGGGTCGTTAGGTTAGTACATGGAAGGGCAGGGGAGTACGAGGAGTACCCAGTCTAACTTTTTCGCCGCCTGCATGCATGTTTTTCACCGACCGAGCTATTTAAGAGATGAAATCGCTTAGACGGCGAAAAACATGCATGCAGGCTGCGAAAAAGTTAGACTGGGGTAGTAACGCTACAAACTTATGTGAGGGTGAAATGCAGAGTTGTTCGAAACGGCATGAAAGCTGAGGTGCATCATAAATGTGATAGATTTGAGTCTTTTTATGTGCTTGAAGGGTGGTCAAGTGGCGTGCGAAATGTGTGAGTGGTATAGTGCTTATGGAAGGGGGTGAACTGGTGAGTGAAATGTGTGACTTATGTGTGATTTAGTCACCAGTAGATGAGGGTTCCGATAGATTTTCAAGCGCTGTAAGAGACGGTAAGGTTCGGTAAAAAGTTATCCAGTGTTACAACAGATCGTAAATTAAGGAAAAGTAAAAAGAGATTGTCCTGTACAATAAGTTGTCAGGACCAAGAAGGGGTTGCAAAACGTAATCACTAATTTCTAAAAACAATAATTGAGGAGTTGCAAAGAGAAATTCGAATTGGCCAGGTACTCGAAGAAGATATCAAGCATAGTAAGAGGCTATTAGCTCAGGTCTATCTTAATCAGTAAACACGCTCTTATGATATTAAGATATGCAATGTTATGGTTGCTAATTTTCTTCCTTGGGTATCGAATGTTTAATGGTGTATTCAGATAAAATAAATAGCGGTGAATTACTATGCATGTATTAGTATGCGTGTACTTCTATAACTATGCATAATTACCAACGTTAAATTTCTGTGTATGGCGTTCGTAACTAATTGATAACTTTCGAACCAACTAAACGAACAGCAAACTAGTAAATTCTGTTGGTGGTCTAACTTAAAATCTAAAAAATTACCAAAATGAGCAAATTACTGTTTCTTCCTAATGATTATAAAAACTAATGGAACTGGCGAGTATTGTGTGACGTCGTCAACAGGAACGAGTTGCGTAATAGCTCACACTTCAAGTCGTAATTTCAGTCTAAGTAAATTTTACCATAAATTAACAAGGAGTTATTTAACAATAACATTAAGAGACCTGTCTACAGCTGATAATCATCTGAAACTTTTTGTTTTGAGAATTTCAAAATGTACTTTTCTTACAAGAATTAGTTACAAGCATGATGTTTTGAGAGCCTTTCCAACTCTTAAGGGAGAAAGGTTTCACAAAAAAACGTACGCAAATCGTGTGTTCATACGCAAGCGATCAAACACTCCATGTCACACACTCACGGCAAACATCCTCAAGCAACAAGCAAAACACCTATCGCGTCGTCGTAACTTCATTAGTTATTACATAAGCAACAACTAATGACTGTAGCAACAAATAACTGCATCAGGTGTCATGAGCTATTTGACGGAGCAGGGAGCAACAAACGCATCAAATTTCGGATGCGTACACTAAACAGGAAATCCTACACCTAGCAAGCTCAATTTTTGAGGAAGCAGCCAGGGAATATCCCGTGCCTTAACCCCGATGTGTTGTGTCCACCGCCTCAAATGCAAACTTTTCAAAGGGAAATAACGTAGTGCAATTTGCATGCGATCTTTTGAACTCTACGCCTGTTTTGCGTGACTTAGAATTTCTTGCGCTCCAGGAAACACAAGATTCCTTTACCCAAAAATCTCGTCTTTTCCTCTGCTCAGTTCTAGGGCGAGGTTATAGCAGAGCAGAAATGTCTTCAATGGGAGAGGTTACCATGCACAAGATAAGACAAACAAGGATAGTATTCAATAAGATTTAAAATTGAAGAATATCTGTAACAAACTCCGATATTTTTTGTATTTTTCTTTGTTCTTTGATATCATCGGGTTCGAAAGAGTAGCTTATAAGCTATATGAGAAGATGTTATTTATAGTGAATTACTATCAATTTTACAGAAAATCATAGCGTACTCGCTTCAGCTTCAGGTACACGCAGGAACAGTGAGGGTACACGACATTGATCTTTATACTGTACTTCATGAAACGTTCTCTTGCCAGAAGACCACACCTGTTTAAGAAGGTATAGGCAAATAAACTGTATATATGTATGTACTAGACAAAACAGTTTCTCGAATGAACGGTATTCCAACACCTGGTAGTGAAAATACCTGGGAAATCGGCAAATTTCTTTTTCTATACTGAATGAAAAATTGAGTTTCTTAAAGGGGATTTAACAAGTTATCCTCAACCGCGATGAAATAAATTTCCTGAACTGGTCTGCGCCATGACTTCGGCCATGCGACTATAAAAATACACGAAATGAGTGTAGGTATATAAAATTATATTTTTTGGCATGGTACAGTTTGTTATTATTAAGATCAATGTAAAAATAATGATGTTCCATCAATTTCATTTATACTAAATTTTGCCTACATTAAATTCACGGAGAGAGGTTTTTCTTTGGTTAGAGGGAAGACGCGAGTCATCGTTTACCTCCTTGTTATGAATTCAACACTGATAGTAGTCAATTACTGAACCATTTCTGAAAATGTGTCGATTTATCCGCAAATTCTCACAATAACAGAAAGTCCCGTGCACCAAAAGTTTTAGGCGTAAGACGAGGTTAGTGCTGGAAAGAAGGGAAGGGAATAACAGGTTACTTGGCATTTGGAATACTGTAATTCAAGAGGTGCTCAACAAAGGCGCATTAACGAAAGCACGTAGCAATGGCAGCAAATACCCTGGTCGTGCTATTGACTGCGCGATATTTCTCGGGCAGGTAAAGTGCGAGGCTCTTGGTCAAATTCTCATAACGGCGTCGTTTAGAAACAAAGGAGGAACAACAAAGCCAGTGAGAAGTTCATAATCAATAGAGCGTTTTGATTTCAGGCGGGCTCAATCAGACTTTTAATCATAGTGTTTTAACAATGAATGATAACAATTAACCACGCTTAATAATTTTCGAAGCAAAATTAAAACCCAAAACCATCTGATCGAAAAACGGCTTCTTCAAACTGGGCAAAAAAGCATGAACGCGAGGAAAATCTACTTCGTTTGTAAGGAATAACGAGAGACTATTTAAACTTGAGAAATTCGCTAGATTTATGCTGGTAACTATGACAAGCCGAACGTATGGGCAAAATAGTGTGAAAATCAACATTGAAGCGTAAATCAGACGAACAAAAACATGAGTGGACTTGGGAGTAATGAACGTTAAGATAAAAACTTGAATGTCTGGCGAGTGAACCAGTTCATTCTGCGGTTAAGTAGAAATTATATTGTATTTCTAACATGAGGCAGAATAAACATTTGGTCACGAAAGTACCATAGCGTTAATACTGCGTTGCGATACATGTTCCTACAAACAGGTTTCAATGAGATTAATAACACAAAAAAACAAATTTGACCATCAATGAATTGCGCCAAAGTGAAATTGCATGCATTGTGCTGAGTTAATAATTTTGCAAAAGTAAATTGTATATCTCTTTCATTATTTGAGTTAAATCGAAATAGTTGTATTAATAATTGCATAATTATTGAATTGAGGAAGATATTTGCAACAATTAAAGCGAAAAGTTTCAAACAATTATAGCGAGACATATGATACAACTATTGCAGGATATTTCAAAGAATTAAAGCGAGACATTTGATACAACTGTTGCTAGATATTTCATACAATTAAAGCGAGAAATATGATACAACTGTTGCGAGTCATTTCAACAATTAAAACGAGACACATGATACAAACATTGTGAGATATTTCAAACATTTAAAGCGAGATGTTGGATACAATTGTAGCAAGACGCTTGAAAACCATCCTAAATATTACGGAGAAATAAATGGAAGCTTCACCAGTGGAGGTGGAGTATTGAACAATGAAGGCCGGCGGGGTTCAATGACCCAACACAGTGGAATGAAAATCCTCCTTTGGAAAATGATCAGTTGAACATAACTGCAGTGAACCGCTGTAGGTCTTATGCACACACATCGTACGAAGGACTAAATATTCAAATTAAATCTTTTCTCGCCACTTTTTTCGTAACTTAAATTGGTCTCTCGAAACTTTTTGCCCTGCTTCAAACCGGTGTAGAATGGTCTTTTGAAGTACAACTTTTGCTTTATTTTAAGCGGAACAAACAGAACGACATTTTAAAATAGTATCACAACATGAAAGAACTCTTGTTAATTTAAAATGAGTTACCGTTAAGTACATCCATCAAGCACTGCAAGAAATGTAACTCGTATTTCTGTGGAGTCAGTGCAGCCAGTGGAGCTTCCATCGCACTTCGCTGCTGTCGCCATCGGAGTTGCGAGTTTTAGGTTGAGAGACAAGTTCTTGAAAATATTTCAGATCTTCATACCTACAGAATAGAGGATCTGAAGGTCAAGAACTTAAATGTTTTCATACTTATAAATGATGGGAGACATTTATTCACTATGAAATTTCTCTAACTCATGGTTCCCTTGGACGGTTTGAGAAATTCACACTAGAACGTCATGTTTTTTGCATACCAACTTACTCAATTATAGGTATACCTACAATTTTTCCTTCGAATGAATGATCGGGTGAATTTACATGATGAAACTCTACGAGTTCATGTTTTTTTCCCTCACTTCTCTTCTCTAGGTAAGTCGTCAAAAATTAATTTAAATTAGTTTATTTTCTGAGCAATTCCTTACATTAAAAATTAACAAGTGTTGCTCCTGTCTCCAAAATGCTATTTTTCACGCCGAGTAAATGAGCAATGTTATCAATGTACACTGCGGACGTTCTCAGCACAGACAATTTAGATTTTGAAGGTACCATTAGGGCTAATTTTGCACTAATTTGTGGCATCATTCCAGTGATGTATTCCTCACCTATAGCTTTTAATAAATCCAACATCCTTCACGAAAAATCATTCGATAAATCGATAACCACCCGAATGTTAGAAGGTCAACGATCACCAGTACAAAAAAATGAGCCCATCATGAAGTTAGCAAGTAAACTTAAGACCGAGACTCAAAGATCGGTCCATCTCCTGTGCTACAGACCAGCGCAGACAGAGAATCTTCGACTCTAGATCAAGATTCAAAGATCGAGGTATCTCTTGCGCCACAGACCAGCGCAGACAGAGAATCTTCAACTCTAGATCAAGACTCAAAGATCGAGTTATCTCTTGTGTTACAGACCAGCGCAGGCAAAGAATCTTCGACTCCAGATCAAGACTCAAAGATCGGTCCATCTCTTGTGCTACAGACCAGCGCAGACAGAGAATCTTCGACTCCAGATCAAGACTCAAAGGTCGGTCCATCTCCTGTTCCACAGACCAGTGCAGGCAAAGAATCTTCAATTTCAGATCAAGACTCAAAGATCGGTCCATCTCCTGTGCTACAGACCAGTGATCGCAAAGAATCTTCACCTCTAGATCAAGACTCAAAGATCGGTCCATCTCCTGTGCTACAGACCAGTGCAGCAGAGAATCCCACGTCCGCTCAACCCACCCAAGAATTTAGGGTCGGCTGCAGGTCAATCAGAGAGCGCGTACGCTCCAAAAAGTCCCTTAAATCGGGCATTTGTTGAAAGGCCGGGGTCTTCGCAGTCATGACGACGGCTCCTCAATCAGAGACAGCTCCGCTCCAAATCGGCAGAACGGTCCACAACTTTTCGGTCCCGTATTCACTTTTCTCCATCCCGTATTCAGTTTTTCCTCGTTTCTCCTGAAGCCTGATCCTAACTTGGCACAATCCCAATAGTGCTCCAGCCGCTTCTCCCATACGCCTTTTTTTACTCGAGTCTTTAGAGAACTTTTTACGGGATTCTGAAGTGATTGTTTTACTCCCACAATAGCCTAGAGCACACCTAGTGTTTCTTTAAATCACAATCAGAAAGAAACTTTGTTCGGTAATGTACAACATTTATTTTTAGCCCAATAACGAAAGTTTTCCGCTGCCTTGCAGCTTAGATCTACTTTTTGTCGTTGCTGTCGCGTACGCCAGAATTCTAAAAACTCTAAAACGGACCTGCTGAGTTGATAAAACTTTTTAAAACGACTCTGCTTTGCATAAATGGATGTTTCTCGTAAGTTCCGTAAAATTGGCCGAATATTAAATAAAAAGTTCAAACAATTTGGAAAGTCTGGAAGTAGCTATTCTGTGAATTCCTTCATTCTTGTAACTTTTTAAATACAATTCGAGCCATTTTCACAAGTTTTTCACGAATAAAGTCTGCATTTTTGCCTGTCATTTTCATTTTGCTGTCACTCTTGCGTCAAAGAAATTTTATCGACCTCATTTTTCGTTAGGGCCTAAGTAGGACGAAAAAAGTTTGAGTATTTTAAGCCTAAAATAATTGCGTTTTAGCGGCCAAGTTTTAATCATTCTCTCTGAGGAACAAAGCGTTCGTTCTTCCCTGTATCTTCATTTCAATTTCCTGCAATGATGTTCCAAAATTTTGCCGTTTTCTTTACATGTTTTTGGCTGTAGAAGGATAGAAAATATCGAGACGTTAGAACACATTTCATATCAATTTACTTGGAACACTTAAGTCAAGTCTCAGTATAACTTCCCAAAAATGATCACATCGATGGAATTTGTATAGAGTCAAAATGCATGATTTTCAACGTACAGTTTTTCATGCTTTTTTTCCCTACCTTCATTTCAAACCTTTCTGCTCCAAAAGTCTTTGTGTCAGTAAGCGGATGTTTCTTGCCGTCCTTCCGTATTTACGATAAACAAGATTCCAGCTGGTATTTTTTGAGCTGTTCCTCGCACTTTCTCCGATGCCGGAGACAATATTTTGAGGCCGAGAATATTTTATCGAACACAAGTCTGGCTAGCGTCTTTCCTGATCTTTGACCGAGCGGCGACGTACGCAGGTTTCCTTCATAGATTTATGGGTCTTACCGGCGCAGGAATTCTTATTCTGAGACTTTGCTGTGAGGAATTTTTCATGTTCGATCGTGGAAGGCAAGAGACATGAAGCTTCTGACTTGTATTTTATAGCTCTGTCAAACATTCAAAATATCGCTTCAAGGTTTACTGATTGACGCTAGAGGAACAGAAAGTAAATCATGGATGAAAACTTTTCTTTCATCCCTAATGTTTATTTGTAGCAGTACTGGATACATTCCTGATACCGCACCAGGAATATTTTCAGCCTTATATATAAATCAGTAAATGATCCCCAAAGACCAGCATGCGTGTTTAGAGTGATAAATGTAAGGTAGGTAAATCAACGAAGCAACATCCCTTTATTTTCCATCAGCTCGATTCGAATTCATTTTTAGATACTTATTTGAACCCAAATAATGAAATCAATGCCGGAGACATTGTCAAACGAACGATGTACGCGTATGGATGTCATGTTAGCACACAGTCATCAAAAATTTGCCTCGGTTCGTACGTACGAAATCTGGAATATCGTCTTAAAATCACTAAGCAGAATTTAACTTGAATCATCCAAAAATTACATAATGATACGTCATAAGTTAAGAATGCGCTGAAAATCGAAGTCGTTATTGTGTTTTATGGAAATTTACATCTTTTCTCAGAACATCAAAGCATGGGCAAAATCCATCGCTGGCATGAGCGTGAAGTGGATTAATGATGAACGGATCAATAATTAATGACCTAAATTAATGTACGGTCGGCAACACGTATAGAAGCTTACCGCATTTGATGCGGCGTGCAGCGCCTTTGTATTCTGTTCGTTCTGAGCATTGGAGAGCTTAGTTAGTATTTCAGTTTCTTCACTTAAAATAAAGGTTGAGCTTTGTTAAGCTCGCTACAACGTTGGGATGGTTTGCAGGTTTCTTCCAACGTTTCAGTTTAATCGAAGTTTGATTTTCAAGTAATTTATTGGTAAAATATGAAACTTTTTGTGCAGAGTACGTGATATCATGCAGCGTTCTGCCATTCAACCAAACGCAGTTATTATTAAAGTAATTATCATTCCTTCAAAATCACCGTGTTGTCGCAACTGTGGAATTGATTACCCGCTCGATAGAAGCTGTAAATTTGGTCAATTTCAGGTCAACTGAACGTTTCATTTTTTTTTTAATGCACGGCCTTTCTGCAGTAAATTGAAGCTAAATGTTTACGTATAAAACGTATACTTCTTACACGAAAAACTCGTCGCATGTTATCATGATTACACGATACAAATACGAATAAGTATTTGCATTCGCTTGAAGTTAATGTACTTGATAGTGTAAGAAACACGAACAACATTACCTCGCGTTAAAGGAAGGTTACGCTAATGGTTGCCAAGCTGAAGGAGGATTTATTCCATTCAAGTTGATGAACATCATCTTGTACATCACCTCCTCTATTGCCTCATGACTAACGGCAGGGCACAATGACGCACAGTCGAGCCCGTACTCATTTCAGGCACTTTGGGGAAGAGGAGAATAGTGAAGGATAATAATGAAAGGGGGAATGAGAATAATGTGAACAATTGGTTTGTGTGATATGCAGATCCTATTTGGTGTAGAGCAACTCTTAACACTGAGGGATATTTTGGCATGCCTGTGTGTGCCAAACGGTTATTCAGAAATATTTTGATATACATTGAAGTATTTTCTTTGAACACATATTTAAGCTGTTGAGAGAGTTAAATCACATATTCACGCTTAAAATGGCTCAACATTTTTGCAGAAAACAGAACTGCATTTACATTTTGTGAATGGAGGACTATTCTTCCCTAAAGTCCTAACATTCTTTAATTATTCTCCTGATTCTCAGACGTTGCCCGCGTATTAGCGTAATCAGTGGCCTATGCTAGAAAAGGAAATATTTATGCGAAATGAAATTAACTTACGTTAAGTGTGTCATGTTTCGCACTTAAGTGTGTTATTTAAGCTCATGACACACCCAAGTGTGTCATAATACATAGACGATCGAATAATGCAAATTGATGACACAGTTCTGTGTGCCAGTTTTGTGACAACTTGACACACAAGAATGTGTCGGTTTTGTGACAAAACTTTTCTCAGTGTCGGAATTACGCCTCAAAGCAATTTATACACTGCAATGTTTTCACTGAGTACGTGTACCCTTTATGAGATTGCACAAGATTGAAAGCTGATCATCTCTGTGGGGTTGTATACTTTTTGATAGGAATACTCTTTAATTTTTATCTTTAACAGTTTAATGTTTTCCATTTTTCATATCGTGTTTTATTCTCTGTTAGTTCAATTGCAAGATTGATCATTTTGATATATTCGATAATATTTGAATACATTGTTTTCAAGCCCAAATGAATCAGAAAACTGAGAGTATATTTATAGTTAAAAATTCAATGAATCGATGAGAACAAGTTACAATGATTGTTCACTGTTGTGTGTTCACTCTAGGTCACTCTATCCAGAAATGTGTAATAACTTGTACTGTCACTGAGCTAAATTGTAACTTTGACATTATTACCTTCATCGAAAATTGGCTAGATGACTCATATAAAAACATGATTCAAATACAGAACTATTATAGCTTTCATTCACTAGGTAATAATAATAAACGTGGTGAAGGTGTGAGTACGTACGGATCTAAGCACATAGCTTTGAGAAAATTACAAATGATTCTTAGAATCGCGACCACATCGAAACGTTACTCATAGAATTGTCATGTGTTGAACGTGACACTCCTAGTCATGTTTCGAGCTTAAATTTTTGGCAACTTTCAGTTCTCCTTCATTGAAATATTGTGTTTTTTGTATAACGCGTTTTTCCATTAACGGGTTTGCGAGAACTATCAGCTCAAGAAAAGTTGCCTGTGGAATAGTGAAAAATTTGCTTAAAAGGAGGAACAACACAAAATTTTCAAATCCAAAGTTTTCCAGAAGGCATTCACCTCAAATTCCGAGAAGAATGATGTGGCTGTCTCCCAGACCTCCTTAATATTTCAGGAGAAGTCAGTCGAATTCACGACAGTATGGAAACTCTAGACCTCAAATAGTGAGTCTCAACATTCGAATAACTTTCGATGAGTTTAAGTAGAAAACTAGTTTTCGAACTATAGGAAAACTTTTTTCACGTAAATAACTAAGGCAGTCGGACACCACTGCTTACGTATTCTTGTTTGGTTACGGGATGACTACCCTTTGTTTCTGGTTCCTTAAATTAGTTCCCAACCGCCCATATTCCTCAAAGGTTCAGACTTCAGACGCTACACGGCAACCATCAGGAGCGGACGGTGTTGTTTGGCCACGCGGATTTTGCTACAAGTGTGTTTGTGTGTGTGTGTGTGTGTGTGTGTGGTGTGCCTGTTCACGGAACCTGTACTACTTTTAACCTTTAACATAAATTGGATTTATGCACTAATGTAAATTCATTTTAAGAAAAATATTTTTTCCCGTATTCTGCGTTCTGCATCCGATGGTGTCTAGCACGATTTTTAATTTTTGAGTGTGTGTGTGTGTCTTTGACTCCAGTACTCAAGAGTTTATTTTTATACAAGTGTTTCTTGGCATCAACATGAGTCTATTAAGTTATGTCACAGAAAAGAACATTAAATTTTGGAAAATTGAATGTCATAAAAGAACATTTAGTTGCCCATGAAATAAAAATAAAGAACACATGAGTAATCCTCAGTCAAAAATTGATTACATTTTCAAAGGACACCCTGTATTCGGTTCCTATTCCTGAAGCTGCATTCCGATTTCTCTCTCTCGGCTAATCCCCCTTAGTGACACGGGCGCTGGTCGCTGTGGTGCTCGGAGAAGTCGGTGGCAGCTGCAACCTCATTTTTCCAACCTGGTAGTTAATTAATTGTTGCTATTTCTTTTCTTGCCTTGGAACTATTACGATAAAAATTGTTGTTCTTGTCTAGGAGCTGTTACTGTAACTGTTGCTACTTTTGTCTAGGAACTGTTACTATAATTATTACTGTTTTCGCCTAGGAGCAAATTCTTTTATTTCAGCTGCTCAAAAGCCAGTTCGACCTTATTTCGGAAACTAATGGTGATGATGTTTATCAACTCGTTTAAGAAATTCAGAAGGAGTGTTTGAAACAGAGTGTTTCGGAGTGAAAAGAGGCAAAGCGGAAAACGATAGAAAAGGAAACAAAAAGATGCGGTTTGCGCAAATGATGCTAATGTTGGAGGGTGCAGGTGAGTGGTTTGATGGTGGTGAACGTTCCCCATCAGTGCTTTGTAGTGGTGGGTTTTACGTCACTGGGCATCTGTGATGCTATACGTATTTGCGTAGACTTGCTGTAATGAAGAGTAGGTTGTAGAACGTATTTGAAACTAATAAGAATCAGCTTTGAGTTCGTTCTTTTCTTGCCGGCTCAACATTTATCAATTTGTTGGAACGATGACTCATTCATTTAATTTTGTTGCCAAGACCCGGAAGCTGCTTTGAAGGAGATAGGGCGCCTGGTTCCCACGCAGGCGCGGAAACTAATTTTTTCCCAAACTTAAGTTCTTAGTCAGTAAATTAAACGTGATCTTTTCCAGAGGAAAACAGCGTAACGTAATTTACGTGCGATTTTTTGAACTTTTATGGCTAGTCTTACAAACAATACCAAAAAATTATTTGCACATAAATTAGCACAGCAAGCCTCTCTTATTCACTCAAAGTTTCCAAAATCTGATTCTAAAAATAATGCCTAATTCAACACTACTTTTGGCGTACGCGAAACAGGCTCCACGGTCTCGCTCAAGGAGCTGGTATCATTCACTAATACTGAACATAACAAAAGTTCTACGTGGGCGTGTTCGACGCCAGCTTCTCTCTATGCTGTGCATCACCACGGAATCATCAGTAAAATTGAAAAGTTTTCAGATGACACGAAGCCATGCTACGAACCGTTCATCGAAAAAGACGAAGTTACGATGTGCAAGCAGATATCAACTCACTCCTTCGATGGACTTTATAACCTGTCCAGTGAATTTCTACGTCCGTAATTGCTCAGTGATGCAAATTTAAATGGATTATAGTCGGTATTTTCGTAGGACTATAAATGGTACTTCTATTGAAGTAGTGAAACTATTTAGGAAGTTTTGCGCCATTGTTACCTAAAACTTCAAGCGTGCTGAACAAGTAGAGAAACAGTAAGATGCGAGCAGAATTTTTAACTTCATGACAGTAAACATTGACTTGAAATATAAAAAATAATCATTTAGGAAGGCACTTGTCCGACCATATCTGAAATACGTATTTCAACTCTAGTCCTCAACAATATGCGTAAAATGGAAAGAATTCAGCGTTATGCAAAGAAAATAACTTGAGATTTTCTGAATATCATCTACGAAAGGCATTGTCAACCACTTCAATCAATTTCCCTAAAACACAGAACACTTCGAGGACGACTGTTGGAGACCTACAAATATTTAATGACTTTCACGATGTGAGCCAGAAGTGAACTTTCTGTACTGACGATGTCTTCCTCATCAGAAATTAAGGCCAGGTTATTTTATAACGGCAAGAACCCGTGGTGAGCAGAACGTGCGATACCTGGTTGTACCTCCGGATTTGAACATCGGGCTGCATGCGAGTATTTTCTTTCCACTAGTGGTACACATTCCCTCGAAGCATCTCCCTGTTTTCCCAGCATTTGGGTGATAGAAACTAGCCTCAGCATTTCTGCTGTGGTAGAAATTTGCGATTCTTTCTCCATTCAGAAATGTCACAATTTGGGACCTGCAACCAGAGAATGTCGTCTCTGCTGTCATAGCGTTTCACGTTCAAAAATCATCGTGACCATGTAAAGTAAAAGAACACGTTGCGGCTCTATCATTACTCACAATACGTACGGGGCCGCACATCTGTTTTAACGCGGCTTTCTGGTGTTGAAATGAAGGTACCGGTACTTCTGTTTGAATGTTTTGGGGGCTGCGGATATGACTTAACGTTTCTCCTATACCCAGTCTTATGCCTCTGCGTGATTGGTGTTTGACGGCGTGCGACTTGTATTATAACTTGAGTATAGGTCGCTCGACTCGTTCTTGTTGCCAAATTCTTTTTAATTAATTTCTGTCAGTTTAGGCGGTTTGTTAGACCGCGTAAGTGGTCTGGCGGGCATGGCCTGGAGTATGAGACACAAAGTGGACGTTGTTAGAGATCTGGTCGACATTGCCTCAATAGTTCAAAAAATGTAATCAAACGACCCAGATTTGCAGATTTGATTCCCACAGAAATCAGGCCTGATTTATCTACCACGACACCCGGGCACAGAGATTCATATCCAGTCCGAACAAATAGACTTGACATGAGACCCGAGTTCATTCCGCTGACTTTTCCAGGTTATCTGCCCTGCTCACTGGGACGTGAAAGCTTGTCTCAACCCTGCATTTTTTTATTCCTGGCTCCGGATTCCATTGAAGGACCGTCGCTCACGTCAGCATCAGCAATGCATCACGAGAATTGCTAAATCAGTTATCCGTTTTTCCGGGCAGTTTCGGTGAGTGCGTTTTATCACCGATGGCTTTGCCATAAGCAGTTCCGAAGGGCCCTGCAATATCGAAAATTCATTAACGTTGCCATGTGAACGGTAACTGCGCAGCTATTTTTGCCCGTTTCAATTTATTCGCGAACACTACCTTCGCAAAAATTAAAATAACCTCGTAAATTTTAATCAGTGTGTTTTTTTCGGTTGATACTCGAACGTGTTCCTGGATCCTTAGTACCGTGATGGCTCCTGCGAATCTCTTCAGGACATTACTGCGACCGCCTTCACAAGCTTCTTCGGTGTCCCGCGCGGAGCTGACATGACGAAATCTAATCGTGTCTCCGGATCCGAGCATTGGGCTTCATGGGAATGTGTTCTTTTCACTAGCGTTTTGCGTTCATTCATGCATTTCCCTGTTTTTTCTCTGTTGTTGATTGCCTGAAACTAATGTCAAAAGCTGCGTTGTAGATGAAATTGTGATTCAAAAATATTTCCAGTTCTGAACAATTGGGAGGAAAACCTCACGATAAATAAGCATAATTTCTTGATGAATCACAAGCTCGAACGCACAAGAACGTAAAAAGTTGCAATAGTTCAGAAGAACACAAATTTTTTGGTATACGATGTTGATGTCACATCTCAATACGTTACCACATCTTTCTTATCACATCTCGCGGTAAGCATGGCACGCAGCCAACGTTTCCAAGTCTTGCAGAAAAATCCATCACATAATTTGCGTTAGAAATGACCCGTCAAGCCTTTCTTATTTGCTCCACAGTTTCCAAAATTTAATTCTTTAAATAAAAACTCTCAAGTCACGGGTGATGTTTCCAGTTGTTTATTGGAATTTTAGTGATATCGTGATACATTAATTCACATAAAATATGCGTTGGCATCCAAAATTCTATCTAGATCAAACGTAATTGTTCCGATAACGATCGTAACCACAGCCATAGCAATAAGCACAAGTCACTAAAAAAACGATAACAAAGCAACGATTATCGTAGAGAACCCACAAACTCGTAATCGTGAGCATTACGACAACAGTGAGAACCACACCGCACCACACCGCACCAGCAAAACAGCGTGAGAGTTGCGTTCCTTCCAAGGAAAGTGGCAAGGAATTTAGGTTCGCGCAGGTGGCCTTTATTTAAAAATTTCACGATTTTATTATGACTTGAATTAGAGAAGATTTTGAGTGACAAACTTTCCCACGATAAGCGTGAGAGAATTTTCTTCACGTGCCTTTGAGTGGAGTAACAGAACGAACCTAACATTAACTAGTCTAAGACAGTTGATCTCTTTTAACTGATTTTCATCTTACAATTAAAGTTTGATTAGTTTGCACCTCTAAAGCTGTCCAACGCATCAAAGTTTGCATTGAGTTAAAACGAGGCGAGTTTGAGCTTGGTGCTGCTAGTAATCCGTGAAATAACCACTTTGCGCAGCGCATGGCTTCTATAGGTATTTGAAAAATTTTAGGTTTCATCACGAGAAGAAAACCAAGAATACTGAGGGTTGAAATAATTCAAAGACCAAATTAAAAATGAGAATAATAAAAAAAACATTCCTTCAATAGGAATGGCTTAAAGTTTTTAGAAAATGTAAGCAAGAAGAGCAACCATTCTAGTGACCAAACAATTATAAAAATTTTATTAGTTATAAAATGAGCAGTAATATGCAAATGATGATATCACATTCACGTAATCAGGACGTAAACAACTGCTTGCCAGCCCAAAGAGAAATTCTAGTTTGTGTGGCTCTACAGTCCAAGTATTCCTTACGTTTACAGACTGTCCAGTGACTTGACTGTCTAATGAAAAGACAGTTTTTAAACATAAGGGATTCTTGTGGCGCTAGATTGTCAAGTGACTTGCTTGCCTAGTGGCTTAACCGTCTAGTAACTATAGACTGTCTAGTCCACAGCTTAAGAGCTGTATCGTGGTTTGCTTTTTACGCTCGACGGCTGTAAGATTATTTTAATTTGACGGTGCCGTTTAACTGAGTCCTGCATGCAGACCGAGGCTACACGAGTGTGTTGTGTGCCTGTTCTAACACACAATGACTGTGAATTGCCTCGTTACTGGATGTACTGCCTCATTCTCATTTAGTTTATGCATTGCCTAATTTTCACTTAATGTGTGTATTATCACATTCACAGTTATTATGTTTGTATGCATAAGAAACCTCATGACTACAAAATGGATGTTTTGCTTCATTCTTAAGCGACGGATGTATTGGCCTATTCTGCCCTCACGGAGTAGATGCATTGTTTCATCAACACTTAGTAGATGTGTTGTTTCATCAACACTTGGTAGATGTGTTGTTTCATCAACACTTGTACAAAAACTGATGGTGGAGTTAAAGAAAGTCCGGTTTGAGATTTTTAATTCAATTAAACGAACGATTAGTAGCAACAGAAAAGTTAAACGAATCGATGGGCGAGGAGTAGCACTGATCGGACCCGAGTGCAAACACACAGCTCTTGCCACACGCCAGCGCCCGCCGCTTGACCCGAAAAACCTAGCCACAATGGCCTGTTGGAAAAACAAAGACTTTGAGCCTTCAAGGACATAGAATACCCCCGAAACCACTTCAACCCCTACCGAGGCAGCTGATAAGGTATCAGCTGCTGAA
>JACJUY010001661.1:92143-102647 GCA_014220935.1 Platorchestia sp. MABIK | reverse complement strand
ACAATAGGCCCACTCTCAGAACACAATAAGCCTACTCTCAGAACACAATAGGCCCACTCTCAGAACACAATAGGCCCACTCTCAGAACACAATAGGCCCACTCTCAGAACACAATAGGCGCACTCTCTCAAATAAGAACCACAAAAATCCTCAAAATTTCAGTCATGATGTTATTAAATTCAAAACATTTTCCCCAACTCCATGTCAGGGCCAGCAAAAATCCCGAATCCCACATCAGAGCCATAATCTCTACTCCCAAACCAGGGTTATAATTTTCTTATATTGGCGCCGAGATTCTCGCTTCATAATCAGAATAAAGATCTCCCAAAATTAATCAAAATCGTCCTAAGTATGAACCAAAATTTCAATATCCAAAGTCATATGAAGTCTTCACTGCAATAATTCTCTCTCCTAAAAAGTCATAACTCCACTTCAGAATCAAACCTTAAATTCCCTCCCCGTAATCATAGACCCCACTCCTATAAGCCATTATCCCCACTCCTATAAGCCATAATCCCTTCTTCTATAAGCCATAATCCCCACTCCTAAATGCTATAATCCTAAATCCTTTATGCCATAATCCCCACTCCAATAAGCCATAATCCCCACTCATATAAGCCATTATTCCCACTCTATAATCAGAGCCATAATCCCCACTCACAGACGCAGCCCTTAATCTTCCCCTGCAGCAAGTCCCCAGGGAGGCAGTATAGTCTGCCGAGTCTGCCCACGATGCTTCGTTTCCCCACCGAAATTACCAGGCTCGCGCACTGCAGCTTCTGCATCACGCGTACACTTCCATTTTGTAGCCTTCTTTCGACGGGGCAAAGGTTTTGAAAGTCAATGTTGGCATCGCCTGCAGACACTCGTCAATTCTGTGAGCTTCCACCGAATCTTGATCGGGTCAGCGGCCAAGCTCTTTTTTATGCTGGCATCGAGTGCTTTCTGTGTGTTGTTTCTGTGTGTCCACTGTCATTTCGCTCCGGTTTATGCAGTGCAAAGTTCATACTTAGTCTCGTTAAACTTCTATAGGGTTTCATCAAAAGTCTTCTTGCATTTGCTTATGAGAAGATTTTTCGAGAAATATAGAGGAGAAAAAACCTAAATGAGCTTCCTGTTGTAGGGAAAATACCCTAGATGAGTTCTGTGAGAATCCCGCAATGTGAGAGAACATCGGTGTGTAACAATGTCTCGGAGAATGAACTGAAAAGTTAAACAACCAGAGATAGGTGATTTTTAAAATCGTGAATGTTTATCTCCTAAAAATTTGTGTCATTGGAAGAGTTGAATCAAGTGCACCAAAATGCCCAAGAAGGTTTTGAAGACTGAAATGGTTGCACGAAGCACTCACGTTTCCTCGATGTCGCTTGACACCATCAGATAAATAACCACTCTGTAAGTTTTTATCAATTCGAAATTCGATATTTCCGATGAAATTGTCAAACTATAGGTTACACTTACACCGAACAACAGCAGTTTGATGGGAATGCATGCTTAAGATTCTTTTCCTAAACTGTCGCATAGTTTTGCCGGAATTCTTTAACATTTGACAAGCGTAAGAAGGTCGAAAGTTGGAAGGTACCTTGCTCTGCGCGGCAATTTCTCATGCTCAGAAAAATTCTTTACTGGCAAATGCATAAGCTACCATGTTAGTAAGATCGTAACAAATAGTTGCCTCGGGATTTTTGTTGAGTGTGTAGTCCGAGTGCTGTTTTTAACTGAAAGTATTTCTGAACAACGGATGGGGCGACAATTGATTCTGGCGAAGCCACTTGTGAAAAGACATAAGCAGCTCAAGCACGGTAGCGTTGCTGCTGAAAGTGAACTGCATTTTGGTCAGTTTTTATCAGCGTGCATGGTAGGAGTTCAGATTAAAATACATGGAATGATTTCACGCGATTCTATAGATAGGAAAGGCCCAAGACAGCCCTCTTTTTGCACACGGTCAGTGTGTCGCAGAAAACGTCAGAAGCCAAAATAGGTAGACGTACGTTTCCGTTAATTACCGCTTACCGCTCAATGTGGAGGGTGATCTGATTTACGCACAGTGACGTTGTACGTACGAAATTAGAGTGATGAGGGATGGTCGGCTGTTGTGATCCACAGACACGCATTTAGATTTCGCCTCATATGAATACCTAAGAAAAAACGCCTTCATCAAGCGGCTTGGGTGAATGGGGTAACTGGAGTGATTTTTCACGTATATAATTGGACTAAAATTTTTGAGCTTTGAGCTTAGATCGAATGAAAATTCTACTCCTTAATATTTAAATGAAGGGTCATACCGTTAAAGAAACGCAACAGCTGTGCCGCTTATTTACCTCACCCGCCTCATTTCATCATTCTCTCGATGAGCAGCGTTTGGTAAAGAGCTGGCTCAAAATTTCGGTTCATGTATTTTTTTACGGACAGTCGACCGTTTTTCTATTTTTGCAATAATGTATTTCAATTTCAATGAACTATGATTGAAACTCAGTCACACATCGTGTATTAAATGACTGCAGTATCTGGCGTCATGGAGAGGATGCTACACTTTTTAGGAAGTATCACACCTCATTCGAGTCTTCTAAGACCCAACATTTATTCCTAACAAGAATCGAAACAAGGCGTGCTAAAGCTCATTGCTAACTGCTTACAATAAAGTTTACTAGTAGTGTTACATGAGATACTTTTATCGTTCACAAAGGAGGTAAAATGGATTTTATACTGTGTGTTTTGCATCGTCAGCTTCATAATCTGGAATAGAAAAGAAAAAAAATTGTTAAAAAAATTTCATTATCATGTTCTTTGTTGTCTGCGGAGAAACTCGTGTGCTACTAGACCTGGACTGAAAAATCTTCTACGGAACCAGTGCTCCTTGCTATGTGTCACTGCAATGGAACGTGTGACACTATTGTTCTAATTATTAAGTCATTGAATATTATTACTGATAACTAATCACTTACTTTCTTTTCTCTCATTGCATGCGTACATTTACACATATGTACATTTCATATTGGCATACAGACACACATACATTCTTATAAATAAACTTGTAGCACGAATTTTTCGTACAGAAAATTTCTTCTGTCTCTCTTCAAGATTAGAATTCTAACTCTACACTTTTCACCGGAACAGTTTTATCGTTTTATTACTCTGAAATAGATATAATCATTTATGTATTATGCTCTTTTCTATAATTGGTATGTCTGCAAAATAGCATTTAGAGACTATTGTGAGTGTCAAAATGTTTTGAAGAATTATACATGTACATGTTACAAACGCCGATAGTGCTCACTACGCACTGTCTCTTCCGTTCAGTGAGAAACGAGAAGTTTTGTTGAAATGATAAGCTGCAGCTGCTCCCTTATGTCAATACCTGATTTTTGAACAGGGATCCTTTCTTCAAACGAACTTTTCATTTACGTATTTACTCTTTCACCAGACAGAGCGTCAGCAAGTTCTCTTGAAGCACAGATCTGAATTTTTGAAAAAACTGATCCAAGTTAGCGTAGAATTGCCTATATTTCTTCTTGCTGATATTTTCCTAAGAATTCTGGAGTTGAGATACTCCATGTTAGGAAAAATCACTGATCTAAAATTCAGAACTTCCTGGACGGAGAGCTTTTTTCGGGAGAATAAATTGAGCCGTGCGTCGAGTTACGCAAGAACGCCCACTTTCAAATTCCTGATTCGACGCTATAATTTTCCGCAACTCCCGTGAGCCTTGAAGAAATGTTTCTATAAGTCTGGTCTCACTTCTTTCCACATTCATCGGTGTTTCACGTTGAAGCAGAAGTCACCGCCGTCGTGGCAGGCAGGCAGGCAGGCAGGCGCACTGCAGATATAAAGAGATGCACTCCCATCGCCCACACCAGATATGGAGGCTGCTGCCATCTATCGTCGCTCACCGAGACCTGTTCGCTTTTGTGATGCAGATGATGCCGATGCTTTTTAGAGACCGTGATACCATCCGAATCGTTGATCCTTGAGGATCAACCGCTGATCTTAGTAGTTTCAGGAACTGATCTTGTGGAGGAAGAAAATTCGGAGGCGGCAAAGTGCTCTCTTAGGAGCGATGGAACCTTGCATGGGGGCCGCCGTTTGAGGGCATCGCAGTGACCACACTCTCGCTGTTCAGCCTCGTAAAACTGTCTCGAATAAATGGCTTTTGTATTGATCCTTGAGCCTTGTTATTTATTCATCTCAGAAGTTAAGGCAAGCGCTGGAACTCTTCCAAATATGATGTCTGCCTCGGGAGAAAAATGCCTCGTGTCAGCGCTACGGTGCTTCCTGATATCATCTGTCTCTCCAAACAGTGAAATGTCTCCTGGATCCATCTTTGCTGCTTCGAGGGCCGTCCCGTCCTTCACCGAAATGATCCTTTTATGCTGGATGATTAACTCCAGCGACTCCCGCCAAATGACGTCAAATAAATCATCGTTGCATGCTCAGAATCAGCGCTGCTACGGCCATGATCGATTTAAAACAGTTAGCGAAAAAAAAGTTTATCGTGTAATTAAATGATAAACGTGCTGTTTTTTTAAATTTTGAGGCAAATCCAGTGCTCAAAATAGCAAGGTGTATTATTTTGCAGAATGTCTTGAAATAGAAAACAATTCTGTGATCTAAACGCACGTAATGAACGAAATTCAGTGCGTCGTGGGAAAGAGATTTACGCAATGAGATTCAGTTCAATAATAAAATTTTGTTTCAACTCAACGAACGTTTGTTGTGTCGGTATTTAAAATTACAATTTCATTTATTATTATAAGGAATATTTCAAATGTTCTCGACTTGGCCTCATCGAAGAGCTAAGGCAAATGAATATGTTTCATAGCAGTCATTTCGTACCTAAATATATTTCTTGGTAGGAAAAACTGTAGCTTCCCCGTTGAAGACGTTAACGTACTGTTTTCAGTAAATTTAGAATAATTTACATTTCTGAATCGAACTCGCACGTTTGTTTGAAGCGAATGACCTTCGAGCTAATATACTTGTATAGCCTTTGCTTCGTCTCCAGTATTCAATGTAAGACAATTAAAATAAAGTTTCATGTGTTGGTGCATGTTCATGATAAATCTCGGGGGGACGAATTGCGCCATGTTGAAGAACAGAATTTCAGGTTAAAAGACAACACTTGAAATTTAACTCGATTTGCGAACATACGTTTATCGTTCTATAACGTGCAGAAATACTGTGAACGTGAATAATGGTGGTAAAAGTTGCAGGGATGGTTATTTTAAAGGTCTCATGGAAGACAATAATTGCGAGATTTATCTCGAAAAATTATACTACACTGACATTGTGGCATTTTGAAAACCACTTAAGCCACTCACTTAAACAACCCCTTAAACTATGAACTCGAGTTGATGCGTTAGTGAAGTATGGTTCTAAAATATCTGCCTATTTTATAAACATATTCCACACTGGTCCGTTTGTAGCATCTGTTCCCATTTCTTAACCATTGTATTTTTTCGGTGTACTTACAGTAATATCAGTATCATGGTAGACTTCATCCAAGCCTGAAATTTGTATGTATACCTGAGAACAACACAAGTTTCTTTTAATTTCATGTTTGTACTTGAGCAGGACACCTGTTACTGATCATGTCTCGTCCAGATGCAGGTTTGATCCACCTGTGATGCCTTCAAGTGAAAAGGCATCACAGCTAGTTAACTTGGCTTGCTAGTCTACCCTCAAGTTAACTCATCAGAACAATCGACCTTGCTGAAGCCCACCGTTCACATGTATCGCTAACAGACAATTTCACCGTGAAGATAGTTTGATACAAACCATGCTCCTAAAAAAATGAATGGCATGTCTTTTTACTTAAAATAATTGAAACATTTTTATAGTTGTCGATATTATTTCTAAATTCTGTTCATCAGTGTTCTTGAGTTCAGGCCCTAAGCTCACTATTCTCGGGAACGCATTGATTTAGCTGTGTTAATTCCTCAAAAAAATATCTCGAAGTTCCGAAAGCTTTTGAAAGAACTCCAAAGTTAGCCGAAGTAATTTAGAGGAAAATTTTACTTGTAAGTGAAAAAATTGGACCAGCAAGTTTCAGCTATGCTCCGGAGACTCCAAGATGCGGAAAAAAGTTAGCTGCTGCTGATGTTTCAAAAATTTGGGGGAAAATTGTTGTATTTGTTCACAGAGTCATATCTCAGAGAATGATTACAAATTCAGTGTTATTTTGGTCACCAGAATGAACGTGATCTTGATGGTTTCAGCCAGATTACATTGAAATGTTTCCTCATCGTCTATGTGAAATTATGTTCAAGTGGAATGTTATGTAATTTAGAATATTTGTGAAATTTCAAACCTGTGCATTTTTTACAATTAGTCGTATCAAATCAACTGTGGACATAAGCTCGGCAACGAATGAATTTGAACGAACGACGCCTATGAGTACATTTGAGCAGGTTGGAATGGCTTGCAATGAGTGTTCAATTACAACGCGTTAGTTACCGGCCCGCTTAAATCTAGAAAATCACAAACTTGATAGGGTGATAAATTAACCGAAATGACCAAAATGATACGAGATTCTGTCAAACGGTTATTGCCTTCGGTTAAATACAGGCCATTTAGATAATTAATTTTGTCTCAAAAAGATTTTTACTCATTCATCTCTTATTTGTTGAACAGATCAATAAACTTTTAACACTAAGTGCACAACTCATGCGAACCATAAACTCTTCCCAGTGATAGATTTAATTTGCTATTTCAGCTCTGCCTCCCGAGTGCGTACGGCTTGTTGTGAGCGCTTCTGGATGACGAGGCTGATCGTAAGTTTCTCATGGAACGAAGCACACTCCAAGTGAAATAAAAACCTAATAAATAATGCGAAGACAAACTTCTTGGATCAATTTATAGCGGGCGTATGGGTATCGTATCCATAGGATTAGATTAGAAATCTCATAATTTGTTTGTGCGGTGCGCGAGAGTGGAAGATTTGTTTGTTTTGAGAGGGTCTGGTTCTCCCCCGACAGATCCATTAATGCTTACAAATCCTTGAGCTGGCCAAGATCACTGGAGAGACGGCTGCAATTTGCATAACTCCCCGCGCTAAACAAGAAAAATGAACGCCTCGTCTAACCCGAAGAAAAGTGTCCGAATCCATTGAAAGTTCGCAGACTTCGTCCAAAGATTTGAAGGGTTTCCGAGAAGTTTGTTTTGGGTCTTTGAAAATACTCTGCTCTCAATATTTTCAGCCATCGTTTGAGGGAATTTATTGAGCAACGATTGGCAGTAGTTTATTGTGCAGCCTTTACAATCGGTGAAATACGGCAATGGCTTCAACGACTAAGGCTTGGAAGAGCATGAAAAGCCCATTGAAGCTCAGCAAAGGCTTTCTACATTCAGCCTTGTTTCCTTGCCAAAAAGTTTCTCTCACATTTTCTATTTCAAGTGATAAATTATGCGGCCGTACATTTTGAAGAAACCAATACATTTTCGAATATTTTTGAACTCCTTACGTTCAAACCGCAAACTGGATTTTTTCTTATTACCATCGCAGGTGAAGCTAATGTGCAATTTTAATTTGTATTCAAATTCCCATTTCAGGACCAAAAAGTTTAAACTAACATGGAACGACTGCGTTCTTAGGTACGATGTCTGTAGGTGGTTGAAAGTAACCTGCGTAGTTAATCAGAGGTTCATGGTTATCAGGTAATTTTTTGAGCAGAAAGTACGAGTTGCATGCTTTCCATAGGCACACTATCTCTTAATGAGTGGGGGAGTGTTGTAGTGATGGGAGCATAAAGCAAGTCGTGGCATAATCTAGTCGTAAACCATTCCTCATTAGGATTATTTTATGAACCTAGAATTACAGTTTAGATCCTGCAAAACCGTGAAACATTATGCTAGTAGCTTGGCAGTTAATATCGAATTTAGTTCATTTCACTTGTGAAATATCAATGTAATTAGTTTGGCATTCAGTTCCGAATTAAGATCAATTCATTTGTGAAATATGAATGTCATTAGTTTGGCATTTAGCGTCAAATTAAGTTCAATTCATTTATAAAATATTGTGTCAATATTATGACATGTAGCATCGAATTTAGTTCTTTTCATATGTGAAATATCATGTCAGTAATTTGACAATTCACATCTAATTTAGTTCATTTGATTTGCGTTGCAATGACGTTCCTAAAGCGCTGCCGAGTCTACATGCGAGCAAGAGCGTGATCGCGAAATGCGGCACGGGCTCCAGCTAGGGAGTTATGGTGCAGCCTGTCTTAGATTTGCGTCATGTGAACTAATTGCAGTAACTTTGCGCCATGGGATCTACGTAATTGTTTGAGCTTTGCGTCGGGTGATCTAATTGAATAATTTTTCCCCATTTGATTTAATTTTTGTTTAACCTTGCGCCGTGTCATACAATTGTTTAACCTTTGCCCTATTTGATATGTTTTAGTTGAACGTCGCGAGTTTTAAATGTGGAATTTTTACCCCATTTGATCTAATTGTATAACCTTGAGCCGCGTCATCTAACTGTTTAACTTTTGCATCATTATGAACAAATTGCATTAGCCTCGCACCGTGTGGCCTAAATATTTAACTTTTTCAAAGTGTTTAAGCCTTTCTTTATGCCGTCAAATTACAATGTCTAATCAGTGCTGATCTGGAGTGCCTGATAATTATTCTCTTTGATTTGAAATATTCTCCTGAAAGATGCCATTGTTTTCAGGCTGATTTATTCTGTGGAAAATCGTATTAATTATTTTAATGAGAATTATCTGACAAGAACTTCAGGGATATAAGTTTAATCAAAGCTGCTGCATTGTGAGTGTTCATTGTGTGCTCACTCATCAATTAGATTGTAAATACCCCATCTGTGTAAAGTTTTGAGGTCAATACTTATTACTTTTCCGTCTTGATTTATCAATTTGAAATAACAGTGTTCCAAATAGTCTTAAAAATATGTGTTAGAAAATCCAAATCCATCATTTTGAGAATTGGGTATAAAATTCTTTGGTGTAGCAAAGTACTTGAGGTACTGTATTATGCATATCATACAACGTATTATACGTATTAAATTATGCATTATACGTATTATACACAGTACAGTGGGTACTTGAGGAACTGTGTTATACATATTAGGCGATGTGTAGCAAATGCACTGAAAACATTGAACACGACCGAGAAGTAAAAGCTGTCTTGTAAACAACCGAGTGGACGGTCGTCCCTCCTTAACATTTTTTGCTCCGCAACTTTTTTGCTCATTACATTTATGAGCAGCTTTCGTTCGTTTCGCGGACTTGGCTTTGAAGTTCCTTGTTTAAACAAGTGTTAGTTCAAAGCGAGCCATGTTTATAACTCACTTTGATGCTAATGACGGACAGGCACAGAGAACGTCCGTTTTTGCACAATGCCTCAACATTTCTGCTAGAACAATCATTCAATTTCTAATGCTGTTCACACAAATCATTCAAGATAAATGGTGAACTTTCAAAGTCATGCTTCTTCGGTGTTTTGTTCATACATATGTATATTTGAAGTAATTCTTTATCATTAGCACACATTAACGATTTTAAAAGCGACTGATATCTGATAACAACAGCGGAGCAACCAAAGTGGAATGGGAAAATTATTCCCATCGATTACGCTCAGTGACGGATCTACGAGCAGCAGAGCAAGCAATTGATGCTGCAGCACACGAATCTTTTATACCTCAATCATTACACTATTATTCTATAATTCAACAAGCATAATTATGTCAATTAAGTGAAACACGATGCAATTGAAACCGTCAATGCAGTGCAAACATTTCCTGGGTCTAGTAGTGCAAGAAATTGATGCTGCACCACACGATACTTCTATCATAACACTCCTGCTCTGAAATTCTACCTGCATAATTTTGTCAAGGATTTGAAATACGATGCACTTCACCATCCTCATGACGGATCTAGCATTACAAGCAGTAGATGCAGCACCTCATGAAACTTGTGTCAATACAATTTTGTTTTGTAGTTTTGCCCGCATAATTATATCATTAAATTAAACACGACACATTTTTAAAACTATTTTGAGCGGCGGAGACATATGGTTATTGCCACAGCGTAAATAACATAATATGCAAGCTAAACGCTCATTGATGAAAAAAATTAAATTTGCTAGCTTCAGAATGGCGGAAGCCAATTTCAAGGTTGTTGAGGTTTATTTCGAAAATGTCGTGATCCTCTTCTCTGTCAGCATTTCGTTGTGAATTACGTGGATCGTCCACTGAGATGTTCAATTTAGATTGCAATTGTCGTGATATGTGGAGTACATCACTTTCTTTTATTTTAATAATAAGGCGTGTCTTATGTCCTCGCCATGATTTTAATTAATAGGGAGCGACTGCTCCTGCTGCCACCACCCTTTGAATAAGGGAAATTGAATGATCATATTATCATAATGAATAGACTGATAATAGGTAACGCTTTTCCATGCCTTTTATGTCTTCTCTCAACTTTCCAGAACACAGGTATTGATACACTTGTAATCAAGATGGAGATTTAATCAATTAAATGCGCAT